>JAULJZ010094086.1:0-12159 GCA_032270985.1 Heliamphora pulchella
TAGGGTTTACACCCTATCACATGTTATTTATAATAGAACCAAGAATTACGAAAATTACAATAATACCCTCAACTTAACACTTTCATATAGATTCAACAACCTAACATTAACGTGATTACTAGATGGGTGTCTCGACATATTGCGAGCAAAAGTAAGAGGTATCAGTGTAATTTTAGGAATAATAAAAAAAGAAAGAGATAGGGGGGAGGGGAGGGGTGGCTTATGAGAAACCACAGGAGGTGTACATAAAACAGTAACAAAAAACTGATATAAAGGATTTTGTTTTTGGGATAATTGGAAGGAACAAATTCAAGACTAATAATGTAGTTACGTGCAGTACCTGTATTTATTAAGCTCCTCGAACAAATGGATACATTGACCTTTGTTCAGAACTCCAAGATTCTACTAATGCAAAAGAAGAACACTAACATTAATCCAACTCAAGAAAAAAAAAAAACCTCTGCTATTGGAAATACACGCATGTACCCAAACGAGAACTAAAGAAAGAAAAGCTATTGAAGTATCAAATGTAAATGACGATCATAGTGATTTCCAACTTATAAAAGTTACCTTATATTGGCAAGCAGAAAGTTATTACTCTAATCAATGACATGAGTATAATATGCTGAGAAGTTGGAATCAAGGTCACTTGAACATCAGATTTACATACATGCACAACAAAGCACAATAGACTTCAACTTCACAAACCATTTCATACAAGTCTTTTAAGGGTATTTAATTCATCCACTTTCCTACAACTAAGAGTGCCGTAATTGATGGAATCAAGTCTAAGTTTGATGTATTAGAGCGAGAGCGAGAAATTCCCAAATTTGGGTACAAAGATACAAAGATCTACGCTATGAGAATACAATGTCAAAATATCTACAAAATAAACTCCAATATTAGAGGTCTTAAGTACTATTTATAGATATAAGATAGCTCAACAAAGCTAAGCACCACCCAAAAAAAAATACACAAACAAATGCTACACTTGGAACATTTAGAAAATATTGCATCAGGGCTCTCCCATTTAAAAGAACATGTCCTCAAAGTGGGGCCGCAACAGACCTACAAAAAATATCCTCAAAATAAGGCACAAGCTGTTGAACAATAAAGATATTAGAAATGCCCAAATGCGGATGCAACTGCACTTCGTATGCATTGTTTCTCCTTGCTGAAAATAACCCAACAAGGTCACCTTCTTGGAATAAATACCTCTAGTTTGTACGCATCAACTGCAGTCTTGTATTTAGCATTAGATTTCTCAAATTGTGCTTTCGCTTGGGCATAAATCTTTATTTATAAATTCACCCATATCCTCAGCGGCTCAGCCTTGACATTCCTCAAATCTACCACATTAGAAGGTCTTGAACAATACAACACTTCAAAAGGAGAATAATCCTACTGTGGGAGGAATTATAAGAAAATTCAGTCATGGGTAGAATTCCATCCCAACACTTGGGATAATCTCCAACTAGGCATCTCAACAAATTTCCAGGACTCTGATTGACCATCGGTTTGGGGTGAAAAGTAGTACTAAAGTGCAAATCAGTCTCCAACTAGGCATCTCAACAAATTTCCAGGACTTTGTGTAGGTGGCAGGCCCAAAACAAAATCCATACTAATGAATTGTCAAGGACCATCCGACAGTGGTAGAGGCACGTATAAACCCGCACAAGTTGTTGTCCTTTTACTTCCTTGACAGATTTGGCACATTTGCACATGTTTACCATTTCTTCATTCATCATGAACCAATAATACTCACTTTGGAGCAACACAAACGCAGTGACGAAACCAGGATTTCAGCAGTGGGGGGCAATGACTTACAAAAGGCACTAAAACCACTACTTATACATGAAATAATTTTAAACTATACATAGAAATAATGAACTTCTAAAAACTGTACCTGCCCCACTCAGTTTGCCCAGCTCAAGAGTCCTACCCTTGCCAAAAAATCCCATTTATGTTGTTCAAACAGCAATTAGCCCCATAAAGAACATTCAGGAACAAATAATTTCAGCCCTTTAAAGAGAAAACCATCCTTCGACATGTAACTCGGATGAGCAGCCCAATTTCCCCTTTGAAGAGCTTGGAAAATCTTGTTAAAATAAGGATCAATGGCATAAGAGGTACGAAGACCGTCAAAATCAACCCCTTGAGACTTCATTTTCATCAAAAGGTTATAGCAATAACTCAACTCATTAGCCACTTTGCTAGGAACCCCTTGATAGCAAAGAAGAAAGATAATTATTATTGCTATTAACAAAAGGTTTAAATCCTAATGATTGATTACATGATATATATAAACAGAGAAAACCCTAATAATGCTAGCAAGACTAAACTACCATTTAGTTATATTTAGAATAACTAAAAGCACTCCCACTCCCCCTCAAACTCATGATACGAGTCCGGAGAGTAACTAGAGCTTGTCCAACAAAAATCGAAAATGAGTATTCGTCGGCTAGATGAAAGGTGGTGGGAACAAACAAGAGACTAATAATGCCTAGTTGAAGGTGCTGATGAACAAAGCGACAATCAATTCAATGTGCTTTATATGCTCCCAAAACACAGAATTATGGGCGATCTAGATGGCGCTCTTATTATCACAATACAAGGAAGTACGATAAGCGAATGAGACACCCAAATTAAAAAGAAGCCACCGTAGCCAGATAATCTCAGCAATAGCATGGGCCATAGCACGATATTCAGTATTCAGCCTCAGTAGTTGAATGGGAAATCACAGACTTGGTTTTTACTCTTCCAAGAAATAAGAGTCACCGAGAAAGATACAAAAGCTAGTAGTGAACTTGCAATTAGAAACATCACCAACCCAGTCAGCATCCACATACCCCTGAAGAGTTAAGCTGGAGGTAGAGGAAAACAAGAAACTCTGAAAAATAGTATGTCGGACATAACGTATGATACGAAGCAAAACGGCCTAGTGAGTACAGCTAAGTGCAGAGACATTAACTTGCGAAATGATGAGATATGCAATATTAGGTCAGGTCATGGTTAGATAAACCAAACGCCCAACCAACTCCCAATAAATAGAAAGATTCTTAAGAGGCACACCATCAATAAAATAGAACTTAGCATTTAGCTCAATGGGAGTGTCAACGATCTTATCATTGGTTAGTTGGGCACGGTGAACAATCTCAAAGCATACTTAGTCTAAGATAGAAAGATAACTCTTGGGAAAAGAAGCTATTTCGACACCGAGAAAATACTAAAGAGGGCCCAAATCTTTCATCTCAAACTCTCAAAACAAATGCTGCTTGAGCTCGGATATAGTGACCAAATCAGCTACAGTGATGATCATATCATCCCCATATAAAAGCAAGACGACAATACTAATAGATATATGGTGGATAAAAAGAGCTGAATTGTAAGTGCTTGGAGTGAAAACGTTTATACAACGCACGAAATTGCTTGAGACTGTAAAGCACACGATGGAGACAACAGACTAAGCCCAAGGGGATGAGTGAGACCCGAAGGAGGGCATATATAAACCTCCTCATTAAGATGCCCATTGAAAAAGGTATTTTTGACATCAAGTTGAAAGAGAAGCCAGTGACGAACTGCAGCGATAGAGATAGGGGTACAAATGGCGGTCATTTTAGCCACCGAAGCAAAGATTTCCTCATAATCAACTCCATACTTCTGGAAAAATCCCTTGACAACCAGACAAACTTTGTAACACACTTTTACACACCCACTTGCATCCAATGTTTACCTGCAGGCAGTGGAACAAACTCTTAAGTACCAATCTTTTGAAAAGCAGATAATTCGTTAAATATTGCAGTAATCCAATTAGTATCAGTACATGCTTCTTTATAAGACTAAGACTCAAAATGAGCATGAATAGAAGTCAAAACGCACGATAGGAAAGGGAGAAATAAGTATACGAAAAACAAGTCTTATCATCGAAGTACGAATACACACTGGGCAACAACGGTCAGCAGGGTCAGGAGCCACGTGAGCAGAGGGAGTAGGGTCGATGCTGGTGGGTAAAGGTGGAGAAGCAGCAGCCGGATAACGAGAGTAAACCCACGGGAGAGAAGAAATCCGAGAGGGATGGGAGGTGGTTGAAAGATGATAGGCTTCAAAGGTAGAGGTAAACTCCTCAGAAGGCACATTGAGGGGAAAAGGATAGATATGAATAAACTCGTGTTTGGAGACAAGAGCGTACTTAGGAGGAAGATTGGGGAGACGCTCAAGAAACAAAATATAACACGAGAAATGTAGATGTCGAGAAATAGGATCGTAACTAAGGTTGTCAAAATCGAAATCCTACATGGGATCGTTTTGGATTCTACCGGATCGGATCATAGGATCGGATCGTAAAATCCTAAGATCCTACTCATAACATTAAAAGTCTAGCAATTTTAGAAAATTCATGGAGAATAAGCTTCAATTATAAAAATAAATTAAAACTATCATAAAAAACAAGATGCATCCTATAAACATTCACAAATTGATCCATATTGAAGTAACATACAAGAAAATAGAATTGAAGTGTTGAACGAAACATTTATGATCCTACTCCTGATCCTACGATCCTACTCCCGATCTTACGATCTCGAACCTACGATCCCAAACAATCCTGCTATGATCCTGTTCAGAATGCGATTCATTATACGTTCTAGATCGAAATTGAAAAATTGAGCCGTAGGATTGTACGATCCTACGATTCGAATCGCGATTTTAACAACCATGATCGTAACACCGATATCATTTTTGTTGGAGGCCATACCCTAATAAAACATGGAGTGCAGAACAAGCATTGAGTTTGTTCTCTCATTTAAGGAGAAGAACGAAACAAGCTGAGCCAAAAACATACAGTAAGGAGTAATTAGGAGCGTGACTAAAAAACTTCTCATAAGGGGAGATCCTAGAAAAGAGGGGAGTGGGCATATGATTGAGAAAAGACACTGCCATAAGAATGGCTTCTCCCCAGAAAATAACAAAAACATAGGATGATAGAAGAACGAAGCAAGCTGTGTCAAGAATATGCCGATGTTTTCTCTCTGTTCAACTATTTTGGGCCAGAGTATCAGAACACGAGGACTGATGAATAGTACTAGAGAAAATTAAAAAATCCATAAATTCAATAAAAAATATTCCCCACCCAAATCCGAATGAAGAATCTTTACAGTGGTTGAAAACTATGCGTGAACCATAGGATGAAAAGTGTGATAAATGTAAAAAAAATCAGATTTGTAAGACATAAGGTAGACCCAGCAGAAACGACTATAATCATTGATAAAAGATACATAATAAACAGATCCACCAGTAGTGGCAATAGGAGAAGAGCCTCAAGCATTGCTACGGATAATAGAGAGAGAAGAGCTAGAAATAGACGTACTTTTATTGAAAGGTAAAACTAACATTTTTACAAATTTTCAACTACACTCGGAAATATTACTAACAGAGACTTCACCTAAACTATCAAACTGAACTAAAATTTTTAAACTATCACTACCCAAATGTCGCAACCAAGAATGCCAAACGTAAAAGGGGAAACAATGCTTATCTAAGGAAAAGGAAGACATAGCAACAGAAGAAATCACTAAAATGTGCAAACTCTCTAGAATGTAAAAGTCACTAGCTCTTACTCGATCCCAATCTGCATCTTTGACATTTGTTCCTGAACAACACAACTAGAAAAAAAAAAGGATATCAAAACCAGAATCAGAAAGTTGACATATAGATAGTAAACTAACAAACAAATGTAGTATAGAGAAAACATCATAAATAGATAAAGAGGACAAGGTGAAGGGGGCAACTAAGCCAATAGAAACAACATGCATAAGAAAACCATCTCTAGTGCGAACAGTGATAGGAGAAGAAAGGAAAACACAATTACGAAGACAAGACAGATTTGATGTCTTATGATGGAAAGAATCATAATCAAATATGCAAGTCAAGAGTGAAATACTTGAGAAGTAAGAACTATGGGAACTTTAATGAGATCATAGAAACATGTGGCTGATTCCCAGAAGATGCAAGCATACCCTGAAATTGACGAAACTAATCAATTAAAGACTGGGATGGAGGAGAGGTGGTTCCATTGGATGCAGGTGTAGCAAGAGCAACGAGATGGCGATAGATCTGTGCAAGGGTACACGAGGATGGATGAGAGGAAGGGTGGCCTTTCTGTGCTAACTTCAGACATGCAGCCTTTCAATGGCCCTTTTGATTGCAAAAGCTGCACTTATATATAGCAACCCATGATTTTGGCTTCCTCGTGATCTGAATCAAACGAGGGGAGGGAGTAAGCAGCAGTGAAGGACGAGAAGTAACACCCACTAACGAGGAAAGGGTAACAAATATTGCTTAAGAGGGAATGGCCATATTAGTAACCTTGAACTGTGTCTTTTTCACAATAAGCTCATGAATAGCCTCATCAATATAGGGCAACGGGGAACGATGAACGGTGCCGCGAAGTCACTCAAACGGATCATGAAGTGCCAAAAGAAACTATACCAGCCTTTGTCTTTCTAGATACTAGATATAACTATTGAGAAGCTGCAAGTCTGATGGCTCCATAAGTCCCAATTGATCCCAATAAGTTGTCATCTCATTATGGAATTTTTGAATCGATTTGTCATTCTGGTTGGCACTTCAAATAGTCATCTCTAACTCGTATTGTTTGGCAAAATTGGATATTAGATACATATTCTGAAGATAATTCTACACTTGCTTATCAATCATATATTTTGAGAAATTCATGTCAATACTTGGCTCAATAGAGTTGTGAAACTAAGCACATATGCATTCTCCATACTGCAACAGATGCCATACCCCTCAGCCTTACAATTTGTAGGTTGAACGATTGAGCCTGTTACATAGCCCCATCGTCCTTTTCCAAGAAAAAAGTTTTTCATAACACTGGACCAATACGAATGTTAGCTCCATGAAGCCGAATGCTAATAGCCTACAATTTTTCTTCAAACATGTTGAAGGAGAAGATAAGAAATAATGCGAAACATATGATCAGACCAGATCGGAGGCAAATGGAATCAACTAAGCACAAAGAACTTAGTCTGTGACACCCCAAATAGAAGCCAAAAGCTAATACAGAGATCCAATAGCAAGCATTAGCTTGCAAACAAAGGTGTGTGAAGGACAGATATGAAGATAGAAAAAGAAAAACAGAAAACTCCAGAGAGACTTTTCAATGGTCGGAGACGCAGTCGTAGGCTCCAGCGAGGCTCGTCAGTGGTTACCGCAGCTAAAGGAAGCCTCGTTGGTGGTTGGTGAACTAAAAAAGGGTTGTCAGTGGTCACTAAGGCAGAAGCCTCGTAGGTGATCAAAAAACCAAAAAAAGGGTTCGTAGGTGGTCGTCGAATAGGAAGGAGGGTCGACGATCGGCGTCGGTAGTGGCTGGACCAAAAAGAAAGGTTGCAGAGCTCATCGGGGTCAGCAAACCAAGGAGAAGAAAGGTTGTAGAGCTCGACCACGATGGCAAACCAAAAGGAAGGTTTGTCGGTGATGGGGAGGCTTCATCAGTGGTCACGGAAGCTTCGTCGGTGGTTGCCAAACTAGGAAGAAGGGTTGGCGAGCGGCGGGCTAAGGTTTTGCAAAACAATGCAAACAAAGATAGGGTTTTACAAAGAGAATCTTGTCAACGATGCTAGGGTTCCGACAATGCTAGGGTTCTGGTGGTGGCTTTGATACCATGATAGCAAAGAAGAATGATAATCATTATTGTTGTTAACAAAAGGCTTAAATCCTAATAATGGATTACATGATAAATATATATAAATAGAGAAAACCCAAATACTGCTAACAAGTCTAAACTACCTTTTAGTTATATTTAAAATAACAAAAAGCACTCTCACACCCTCAACTTACGCCTTAAAGAAATGTAAATCGTTGCAAACAAGCTACCCATTTGGCACGTCACTTGTCTAGATGAGCCAATTTCCTCATTTATACACAGATCATAGATTGAAATGTCTTCTTCATAACTTTGCCCCATTGATTTCTCAATAAGAAGTGCTTTGTTACAGTTTTCCATAGCCTTTCTACAGTTCAAAGACTTATGACCTGGTACTCCCCAATTGAGGCATTTAAAGCCACCATTTTTACCTTGATTTATGTCTCCAGAAGTGCCCGAATAAGGCTAATTCTGTACTTAAACAATAGGATTTTTCCCTGTTTCGAACTGCAGCCCCTGAAGATCCATTTTTGTTTGCGTTAGCCAAAGAATTAACATCGGAAAAAGTTTCCCCTAACCACTTACAACATAGTTCACTTCCCATTTGTTGCTTATCAACCAATAAAGCTCGGTTATGGGCCTCCAAAACAGTCCACAAAGATTAAAGGCTAAGGAGATCTAGGATAATTGGATTGAATACTTCAACCCAATCAAATACCTGGCCACCATTTGATCTTCACTTCCATTCAACTCAACTCTAAGCAACAAAATGACAAAGCCTCCACGGACTCTTTCACACTTCCACTTTGCTTGAGGTTATGAAAGTTCTTGTAGAGAGTTTGCATGTAATTGAAAGGCAAGACCTGCTCCTTGAACTTCTTTTTCATCTTGTTGCGTATCGCGTAGGGTGGTAATGTATTTTTTTCTCTAATCTTTTCCTTGCCTCTCCTTTATCTATTAATTTGTATTTTCTCCCACCAAGCAGATCCGTTAAGGCGTATAGAATATAGATACCACTTTCACCTTTCTAGCTTTAGAACATCACAATACTCAAATAATTGTTTAACGGTGTTCAACCAATCAACAAACTCATCTGGGTTGAGGCTCCTATGAAACTCAAGAAGCTCAACCTTTATGTCATTTTTCAATTTATCTTCAAATCTGTCCGGATTGATCTACGCCAATTTGAAGCACCAAAAGAATTCCCAAATTGAGTTTAAGCAACATTAGAACCATCACTACCATCGGTGGGAGTTTGCAAACGATGCACCATCTCCGTTGATGTAGCAATTTGTCTTCTCAACTACTTAATCTTATTCCAATTATGATTTGCACCATAATTCCTTCTAAATGTTGGATTAGCATTAGCTCATTCACCAATGTTAGCTGCACATCCTCTGACCCTTCCTTCTCTTCTACTTCTCCCTCTTTGAGCCATTTGTAGAAAATCAACACTATAACAAAGCATTGTAGCTAGTCACTATACCAAAACATTGTAGCGACTCAACACAGTTTGAAATTCAACTCAGTCAAACTTGAATCTGAACTCAACTAGCACTTGACACCAACAAGAACTCAAATCAAACTTGAATCTGAACTCAACTAGCACTCGACACCAACAAGAAACTGAACACCACAGGAAAAAGTCGCACCTTCAGAGGAAACCTTTGCGACAGATCTAATACTCACGAACACAATTTGCACAAATTCAAAAACAAATTGAAGCAAGTCAAAAACAACAGACACAAATCAACGCTAAAATGGTTCAATTAGGGCTACATTGAAGCCAATCAAGGCACAAAATGCTGATTCGCACAAGGTTGAACTTAAACCGAAATGCTAGGGTTTAACTCGAACTCAAGACCAAACTTGAATTAGGTCGCGATACTCAAAGAACCCCAGATCTAAAGCCATGAAGGCTACAATCTCGACATTAGGGTTCGTTTGGGAAGGGATTTGACGAAACCGAACGGATTCGAGAACACAAAAGAATTGTGATTGCGAGAGAAGTCACAAATCCGGTGCGCGAAGAGCAATCGAAGCGATTTAAGGTTTGAGTTGGGACTCAATCTAATGGAATTGAACCATATCTATGTTCAATTTGATGAAATCAAAAGGGACTCTAACAATTCGAGGCACAATTTTATCTGAAGTTGGAACACTTGGGAAATATTGGATCAGTAACGCTCCAACAGATATTCTCAAATAAAACTATTTATAGGCAATATTAGTATTGATTGATCTATGGAAGAAATCCTAGAGTAACTGATTTGTTTGCAATGTGTTTTTTATCAATAGTGAGTTAAAATGATATCTGATTTATTACCAAATCCTGCGTTAGAACTTTGCTCTTCTTTTCTGCGTCTGGTCTTCAAAGTCTTCTGAAGAAATATGCTTGTCCAATCCAATGTAAATACATGCTGGACATGTTTAGAAGCAACCTACTTTTGAGTTGACTTCCTCTTCCTGGTTCAATAAATTACCTAAACTACTGTTATTCAGCCTCTTAAACTGTTTCTTATTTTGTCAGTTCATTTAAGGTTACATACAATTATAAGACCCAAGTTACGGTTATTCATGCCTTTTCAGTCTTCATCATCATCATATTAATAATACATATAAAATTTTCACTGGCTAACCACTATAGAAGTTTTGATCTTGTGGAGCAAAGTATATTTTTAGAAAGGTTAAAGTGGAAATTCAAAAGTGAAAGGAAAGGGAATTCACTAGTCTTTATAATTATTAGAGTAAATTACATTGATCTCCCCTAAGGTTTGTGACAAAAAAAAAAACACATCCTCTGCTTTCTGAAATGACACTAACCTCCCCTACTTTATTTGACAATCTACATACACCTTCCTTCCGTTTTCTTTTCATTAAAAAACCATTACCCATAAAATGACATCAGCATTGATAATTAGTAAAATGTCAAATTTACCCTCCACACTCGAAAAGAACCAGGCCCCATCTCCCCCCTCTCTCTTCCTTGCCCTCTTCTCTCTCGCATCAACAATGGAACAAATTTATTGTTTGCAAACAGCAAGGATCCACGCACACAAAAATTTCTAGGTTTACAGAACACAATGTTCAATCCGCGTGTAGAGATCCTAATTTTTCCATCAAAATCTATCCCAGAAAATCATAAACACCACAAACTACATCATCCTCAACCCTAGAATCAACCAACAAGAACTATGTTTACATATATAACATGAATGCATACATATGTGTGTGTATATACACACACATGTAGTAAACGCGATTTTAGTGATCAGAAATTTCTAAAGAACGGGAAAAAAGAAACAGTAGAGTGATCGATGAAGAGATGAGAAGAGAAGAGAGGAGGAAGAGAGGAGAATGTAGGACGATCCCGTTCACGGCGCTTTGGTTGCAAAGCTAGAGCAACAAAGCAGCCATGGGGTCCCAAATTTTAATGTGCGCCTATCGCATAGTGTGTGCATCACGATTTTTCCAAAAACTTCTCTCGTGAAATACCACGCCACCCCTGCCGCTCACAAGGGAAGCGCTCGGCCTTTGGCGCCAAATCGTTTTTAGACTCTGCGTTCCTCCCATTTTATACCGATCTGCGTAAAGGCACTTAGCAAACCCTAATTCCATTTCATACCTTGCCTGTGACATCCAACCCTTAAAAATAATAATAATGAAAATAAATGATTAAAGGTAATGATAATAAATTATCAAAAAGCCTTAAGTATTTTATTTAATTTTATTCTTGAGACTAAGCCTAATAAATTAGGCTAACTTTGAAATTAATACATCTAATAAAATTAAATAAATAGAAAATTCTAGTAAAAATTCTAATTATACGATAATTCACAAAAATACATTAAAAATTTATATCTAAATTTTTAAATTTTTTTGAATTAAAAATTTTACATTAAAAAAAATTATGAAATATAGTGAACCAAATGCAATGTACCACGTGCGTTAAAAACAGTTTTAATTTATCACGTAACAGGACAGCTGTGAACAGATGTCCCTCTCAAACGCAAATATAAATACCCGGTGGTTTCCGTTGTATTAGAACACACACACAAAAGCGTTGAGAGAAGCTGGGCTAAACTGAGCTGAGCTGAGGGACATTCTATATATAGTATATAGCTATATTCTTTAAACAGAAGAAGAAGACGCCACAGCGCCTGTCCTCCACCACCGAGCAACCAACCACGGCCACTGCTGCCATTAATGCCGACAACGCCTCACCGCCGTTCACCATCAGCCACCGGTCTCCGCTCTCTCCCTCCGTCTCTCTTTGCTCTCTCTCTCCTCTCATCTCTCTCTCGGTCTCTCTCTCTCTATTTCTCTATGTCGTCTCTCTCTCCTCTATGTATATGTATAGGGATAATTATACTTACTTCCCCTGAGATTTAAGCTTATTACAGGGATCTCCCCTGTGGTCTCTGAAATTACACTAACCTCCCATGAGATTTAATTTTAACATTAATTGCACCCTAACTATTAAAATTTATGTTGAA
>JAULJZ010094107.1:0-33656 GCA_032270985.1 Heliamphora pulchella
CCTCATGTATGCTATGCTTTGCACTAGACCCGACATCTGCTTTGCCATTGGCATGGTTAGCAGATATCAGTCTAACCTAGGGCAAGAGCATTGGACTGCGATAAAGAATATAGTCAAGTACCTGAAAAGGACTAAGGATTATATGTTGATTTACCAAGCAGACACAAATTAATTTTGTGTCGACACAAAAGTGATCCTCACTTTTGTTATCCGAAAGTTTGGGTTGACACAAATAGAAGTTGTGTCGACACAAAAAAATTGAGACCTCCTACAGATTTTTGGTGTCGACCCCAAGCCCAAATGTGTCGACCCAAAAGTCCCAAGCCTGCCTGCAGAATGTTGGTGTCGACACAAAGGAACCGAGGCTTCTTGCAAAAATTCGTGTAGACACCAGAGGCAAGTTGAGTAGACACAAAGTTGTTTCTCCGGATGCTGAAGTTTTCAAACGAGTCGACTCAGATTCAAATGTGTCGACACCAGAATGTTGGAACGTAGAATGCTGAAATTGTGTCAACTCCTCAAAAAATTTGTGTCGACCCAACCACTTGAAGAACCCTGCTCTAAACACTTTGTGTTGACACCAAAGGTATTTGTGTCGACACCGACGATGAAAATTCAAATCGCAACAGATCTCAACGGCTGAATTTTTGGCATTTATTGTTCCCACCTACCTATAACGGTTATGATACCACAAGAACTTATATAAGGAGTTACTTCTCAGTATTTGAGAAGGTTGGAGACTTGCATTTACTGTTTCATTGCTCAAATCAATCTCAAAATCATCAAGCTCACATTTGTTGCTGTAACTCCAGTTCTTGTTCCTCATCTCTCTTTATCTTTTTATTTATTAGAAATCTTTCTGTAAAGAGAGTGAGAGTTCATTATTAATACATCTCATTTATTGTATTCAACGGCGAGTCACCCTTTATCATTTGAGTGAGTAAGTGAAACTCATCAAAGAATAATTCAAGAGAGATTAGAAAAAAATAGGGGCTTATTTTCATAGGAACTTCTTGAAGCTGAAATAAGTTTGTGAATGTGCTCGTAAACATTCAGATCATTCAAGCGAAGTCTTGAAGACTTTAAAGGCTTGAAATACGCATGTGAAGTATTTTGAATAGTGAAAATACTCAAGGGAGATCTTGAAGAGTGGATGTAAGTTAGGATAAAGCCGAACCACTATAAATCTCTGGTGTCTGGTTCTATCTCTCTATCCCTCATCTTTTAATATTTGCATTGATTTCATTTTTGCTTATCTTGCCTTATTGCAATATTAAAAGATTTCTGAAAAAATTTTTAATTTGTCATTTTTTAAAAGACCCAATTCACCCCCCTCTTGGGTTACCTAGAACTAACTGGTACGACTATAGCACAGAGTTTTGGTAAGCCTGTCTTGGTTGTAGAAGCAAATAATAACGTCGTCTATTATTTCGACTCTCTATACTAGTATATTTTGTGCGTATTGAACGGGACATTTGTGGTAATTAATTTTATACTGACTATATAAACTAATTCACACTTCAAAGTTATTATGAATAGTGTTTATCTTTTTAATCTTAAAATAATTATTAATTTGCGTATATTTAATATTTGTTATTTTGATTTATTAGAGGGTGCGATCTTATATAGGTCTATATTCCCAGTTAGTTGGATAGCGGTATTATTTATATGGTAAATATTAATTATTGACAAAATTTACTTTCCAAAAGATCTGGATTGATGATACCCCCTTAAGGAAATTTATAAGTTTTGACTAAGCCAAACCCTACAGGTGGATTTAATTATTCGGCGGTTAAATAAGTTAAGTGGAAGGGTTTAAGGAATATCAAGATACCGATTAAATTAAAGTGTCAGCAATTAAATTTAATTGGCAGGTATTGAAATTATTAACGTGAGAAGAAATGGTAAGTATTTAATAATAGAAACTCAATGCTACATAGCCTTGAGTTTATAGGTCAGAGTGCAATAATAGTTGTTTAGTGATGTAAACTGTAATTCAGTATTTTATGAAAATTACAAAAACCGCTACTAGTTTTTCATAATTACAGATACCGTTATGAGGTTTGCTTAATTGCGAAAACCGCTAATACGTGTCTATATTCCACTGGAAGTCTTACTTATAATTACTTCTCAGGTCTCTACTGTAGCCCTATAAATATGCGGTAGGCTGAACTAGTTTCATAACTTTTCTTCTAAGACTAAAGCCGTCGAGGTTCTGCCAGTATGAGTTCTCAATAATTCATAGCCCACACTACGTTCGAAAATCGCATAAGAAAATACAGTAAAAGATCTGACAGAAGCTTCAACTTGGATTCAAATCATAGTTGAAGATTCGACTGGTAAAAAGGTATTCTTCTAAAATAATTTTGGATGCACGGGTTTATTTTGATTGTTCATTATCAAAAGTTTTTTCTGGAGCTTGTTTTGGCATTTGTCCGTTCAATTTTTTTTCTTCAGATAATCGTTTGCAAAAATAAAGATCTTAGCAGTCTTGTCTCCAACATATATGTGGTAATTGATGAAGCTAACCCTGGTTCTTCAAAAATTTTTTGTAAAGATAATTTGATTGACATAGAAAAATGTGTTTAAGACATCTTTATTAAAGACCAAGAAGAGCCAAATCATGAGGAAGCTTTAAATTCCCAACAAGATGAAGTTCAACAGGCTGCTGGATCTTCAAATCCTAAAAATTTTGATTTGTCTAAGGAATGGAGGTATGCTCATGATCATCCAAAAGACCTAATCATTGGTGACCTATCTCAAGGTATCAAAACTCGATCTTTTCTACATAATGTTTGTGGTAATTTACAATTTTTTCCCATACTGAACCAAAATATTTTGAGAAAGCTAAAAACGATGAGTTTTGGACCTTGGCTATGCAAGAAGAGCTTAATCGATTTGAAAGAAACATGGTTTGGATTTTAGTCCCCAGACCTAAGAAACACTCCATTGTCGGTACAAAATGGATTTTTAGAAACAAAATGGATGAGAATAGAGTAGTTCTTAGGAATAAAACTCGATTGGTAGCCCAAGGTTACAATCAAGAAGAAGGTATCGATTTTGATTAGACTTTTGTTCCTGTGCTTAGGTTTGAAGCCATTAAGATGTTGCTTGCTTTTGCATGCTTTAAAAATTTCAAACTCTATCAAATGGATGTCAAAAGTGCTTTTTTAAATGGTTTTATCTCGGAGGAAGTTTTTGTGAAACAACTTCCTGGCTTTAAAAATCTTGATTTTTCAAACCATGTTAACAAACTTATCAAGGCTCTCTATGGTTTGAAGTAGGCACCTAGAGTATGGTATGAAAGACTTAGCAAATTCTTGATTGAAAATGAGTTTTTAAGAGAAAAAATTGATACCACTCTTTTCATCAAGTGTCAAAGAGAAGATATGCTAGTTGTCCAAATATATGTAGGTGATATTATTTTTAGATTAACTAATGAATCTCTTTGCAAGGACTTTACTAAGTGTATACTGAAAGAATTTGAGATGAGTATGATGGAAAAGCTTAACTACTTTCTTAGATTTCAAATCAAACAAACACAAGAAGAAATCTACATCAATTAAGCTAAGTACACAAAGGATTTATTAAAGAAGTTTGACATGCAAAAAGCAAAACCTATGGGAACCCCAATATGTCCTATAACAAAGCTTAGTAAGGATGAAAACAGTAAAGCAGTAGGTGAAAAACGATACAGAGGTATGATCGGATCTCTACTATACTTAACTGCTAGTCGTCAAGATATTATGTTTACTGTTTGTATGTGTGCTAGATTTCAATCTAATCCTAAAGAATCACATGTGACTACCGTTAAGCGCATCTTTAGATACCTCTTAGGTACATAAAACCTAGGATTGTTCTATCTTAGAAGAATAGCCTTTGAGTTATTTAGCTATTCTGATGCTTACTTTGCCGGTGGTAAAGTGGATAGGAAGAGTACAAGTGAAACATGTCAATTTCTAGGATGCTCACTAATCTCATGGTTTAGTAAGAAACAGAACTCAGTAGCCTTATCTACAACTGAGATTGAGTACATAGCAACTGGTAGCTATTATGCATAAGTTCTTTGGATGAAACAACAACTAGAGGACTATGGTATTTATGTAGATCATATTCCTATCAAATGTGACAACACTAGTGCTATCAATATGTCCATGAACCCTATACAACACTCTAGAACAAACCATATTGAGATTAGACATCACTTTATTAGAGATCATGTACAAAAAGGTAACATTGAACTTGAATTCATAAGCACAGATTACCAACTTGCGGATATATTCACTAAACCATTAAATAAAGAAAGAATATGCTATATAAAAAGATAACTTGATATATTATGTGCTCCTAATTGATGATTAAAATGCCATACTAACCATGTCTAATCAATGCATTTCAATACTTTTAATATTCTACATTGATGTGTGAAATGTGTCGACCCTACTTGAAAAAGTATCGACACATATATGTTTGAGCTGACTCAAAGCTATATAGAAGAGACACTGCTTGAAAAAGTGTCGACCCAATTCTATATAGTGTCGACTCAATTTTGACGTCTTGCATTTAGTAAATTTGGGTCGATCCAATACTTAAACGTGTCAACTCAATTGGCCGAAAGTGTCGACTCTTCTTCAAAAATTGTCGACACAAATTCTATTTTTGGGCACCCCCACTTGGGAAGAAACGTGTTGACCCGAATTTCATTTGTGTCGACACAAATCTTTTGCCTATTTAAAAGGCACCAGTCCCCACCATTCGCGTCGTTTCACTCTCTCTCTATAAATGTTCGCCTCCCACAATTTTTCCCTCAATTCTAAAAATCGAGTCGACCCATCTCTCCTCCTTTCTTCGATCAACCTTCCCAATCACCATGACCGCTCGAACTATGGGCAAGGGAAGTAAACGAACCAGCGACAAAGGCCCTTCTAATCCTAAGGCTCACAAGAAGCAAAAGAAGACAGCACTGATGACGGCGATGGAGACGGGAACCTCGGTAATTGAAATGTCGAAGTCCTTGAGTTTCAAGTCCAACAAGTTCCAGAACCTTTACTTCTCGTCATTCATGAATCGCAAGGTAATACCGGGATGCTCTATAGATTTTGCTTTTTTTGATTCCATTGAAATGAGGTTTAGAGATTTGTTTTCTAACCTTGGTTGGGAGGGATTACTCCAAAATCGTGACCCCCACTATCCTACACTTGTGAAACTTTTCTATGTGCACTTCTATATTTCATCTATTCCTAGCACCACCATTACTTCTTAGGTGAATGGGATTGAAATCCATTTGACTTCAAATGTTCTCAATGAAATTCTTGTATTCTTGAAAGTGAAATATTTGTCTCATGTAAAGAGAATAAGAGATCCATCGAAATTGACGAATTCTCTTTTCATGATGCAGTAAAATAAATATTTAGGATAGAGGAAGTAGATCCCTCAAAATCCTTAGAGGCAAACTCCTTGAAGCTAGAAATAATATCTTATTATTGCCCCATCACATGGTAAACAATATCTTATTGCCCCAGATGGGAAAGTTCGGAGATGTCACCTACATGCACATATTTATCATGTGGTGCATTCTTGAACAAAAGAATCTTGATCTTGGCTTTCTTTTCATTTCGGACATGCTCCAGTCTCATGGGAAGTTAAATTTATCTCTCCCCCACGCTATGTTTTAACAAAAGTTTTTTAACACTTTGGTGTTGATCTCACTGCTGAAAAGGTTGTTCCTTTTCCAAAACACGACCTTTACGGGCATCCACTCTAAAACATATGCAGATTTCTAAAATTGACAGAGTATGGACTACCCGTCACGGTACCCCATCTATCCCTAAAAATCCTTCTGTATCTCGTGACTTTTCTCCTATACCAGTAGATTTTGGATCTCCTGTTCCACCCTCCACCAGGACAGACACTCCTGGACCCTCATCTGCTCCTTCTCATGTTCCTCCTCCTCCTCCTCATGTTGATGCTCCACCTGCTCCTTCTGCTGCCTCTCATATTGATCTATCTGAGGTTATTTCTTTGGTCAAGGGTTTGGCTTCCTCTTTGACCAATTTTTAATCTAAGGTCGACTAAGACCTGTTTGATCTCAATAGCACGATCTCTTCCCTATCTGATAAGGTCAAACATCTAGATAAAACAAATCGTGGCCTCCGACGCGATGTTGAGAATGCAACTAACGCTGGGAGAGCCCTATGCCAGACCATGGATGATAGTATATTCTCCATTGTCAATTGCAATAAGGCAATCTTTCAGCAGATCCATAAGGAGTATGATCAAGGCATTGTCACTGTCGTTCAAGCCAATTCTAGGAAAGTGGAATAACATCTCCATTGGCTTTAGGATGCTTGGAGCAAGCAATTCAAGCCTAAAGAAACCAAAGAAGAAAAAGTTGCTTGATTACGACGTGAGACGGATCTAGCTCTAGTACCCACTCTTGATGCCATGGCTGCTACTGAGAAGAAGGATGAACAAGCACAATCTTCCAAAGAGAAAGGATATGAGCGAAGGCAGAAGTAGGAAGAAAAAAAAAGTTTAAGAAATTCATGGATGATCAGTAAATGCGCCCCCTTTGATGATTCCAAAAGGAGAGAAGCAAAAAGGTAACGGAAGAAGGAAGGGGAGAAGAGTGAAAACATTGGCAGTTATAGGTTGTTGTGTTTGGGTTGTAATTACACAATTTTTTGTAAATGCTCCACGGGAACATTAGTTAGAACTCCCAATATTTTGGGGCTCCTTTTCCTCCCCCATGACATTTCATAGTTATAGTTGGGGCAACGTTTGGCCTTCGTTGTTGGTTTAGTGGTTATGGCTTAGCAAAAGCCAGTTCCATGGTGCTTTTGGCTCCGGTTTCTTCTTTTGTAAGTTGAATGGATCTTCATTCATTTGGGTTTCTAGGTTGGGTTTGTAAGGTCTGGGGTATGCCCCTTGTATTCTTATAATTTTTTCCTTCTTTCATGATATAGTTAATTACCCAGAAAAAAAAACATTTACAATATTTAATCTTTTAGAAGCTTTTATGATTTGCTGTAAAGAAAAAGATGTAATATTAACATACATGTTTTTTTATGGTTGGTTATGAATGTTTGAAACATACTTTTCTTTATAATTATGAATGATTGGGATTTGAGTATCACATATTTGTTGATTTACACATCTCTTTGTTGCATGATGGCTTTGAAATCCTTTTTAATATCAAATGTTGATAGCATGCTCTATATACTATGACTGATGTTTGAGATTTGAGACACACTTTGCACATATATACTTGATAAGTGTTGAGCCTCTTTGATTTGATGCACAAATTTTAATAATTTAGAATAATTCTGAATTAAATTGAAAATCGTCTAAAACATGTATATTGCACTGTTGTTGAATGCCTAGCTGTTGTGATTACATATCTTATTTAAGGCATAAAGATAAGGGGAGAATCCTTATTAAAAATCTTTTTAAATATTTTCTAGAAAATATTGTAATTATAAAAAAAGGAGAGATTGTTAGCCCAAAGATTTTTTAATTAGATTTTGATAATTTTCATGATTCATTTTCTAAGTTAAATTGATTTAAAAAGATAATATTTAATATTTTCAAAAAGAAAGTGTTGACACAAAATAACAAATGAGTTGACACCTTTAACCATATGAGATGATTCATCTCTCAAATGGATTGACACTTAAGTGTTCTTGAATAAGAATATTTTGTCTTGACCTTAATTGATATTTGAGTCAACATCTTAAGCCAAAGAATACTTGATATTCTCAAGTGTGTCAACACCTTTAAGCTAATGAGTTGACACCTTAACATGTTTATCTAAGATGTTTTAGGTATTAAATTTTGAGTCGACACAAATTGAAATTTGAGTCGACACAAAAGAATCAAGACTCTCTGCACTTAAAATGAGTAGACACAAACTCAGTTTGAGTCGACACCAAGTGATTCTTCACTTTGGTTATCCAGAATTTTGAGTTGACACAAATTGAAGATGAGTCAACACAAATGTACCAAGGCTACCTGCAGAATTTGTGAGTCAACACAAAATGTAACATGAGTGAAC
This sequence comes from Heliamphora pulchella, assembly GCA_032270985.1. Lineage (NCBI taxonomy): Eukaryota > Viridiplantae > Streptophyta > Magnoliopsida > Ericales > Sarraceniaceae > Heliamphora > Heliamphora pulchella. Next base: position 8,054 of record JAULJZ010094107.1, read on the forward strand.
ACAAATATACTGAGCCTACCTGAAGAATTTTGAGTCGACACAAAAATCAAAATGAGTCAACACAAAATCACCGAGAGTTTTTGCACTTTTTAGTGTCGACACCAAAGAAAATTTGAGTCGACACAAAAAGGCCCTCCTGAAAAGTTGAAGAACTAAAAGATTCGACACCAAATGTATTTGATTCGACACCGTTGAGTTGGAGAAGGATGCAGAAATTTGAGTTGACACCAACGAAGATTTGAGTCGACCCAACCATTTAAAGAACTAATCCCTAGAAGATTTGTGTCGACCCAAACCCATTTATGTCGACAACTGTGACGAAAATTCAAATTGCGCGGCTGAGTTCAACGGTTGAATTTTTGGCATTTTTTGCTCCCACCTATCTCCAACGGTCATGAATCTTCAAGAGCCTATATAAGGAGTTACTCTTCAGCATTTAAAAAAACTAGAGACTTATATTCATTGTTGTATTGCTTGACTCAGTTAAAATATCTCAAACTCTCATTTATTGCTCATAACTCCAGCTCTTGTATCTCATCTCTTTACTTCTCATTTATTGTCAATCATTTTGTAACGAGAGTGAGTGATACTCATTGAAACACCTTATTTATTATATCTAAGGATAAGTTACCATTCATTCCTTGAGTGAGTGAGTAAATCTCATTAAAGAAGAATTCAAGAGATTAGAAGAAAAATAAGGGCGTGCTTTTCGTAGGATCGTCTTGAAGTTGTAAAAGTTTTGAATGCACCCGTAAGCATTTCTACTTTAGTGAAAATTCTCAAGGAGAGTCTTTGAGAGTGGACGTAGGCTTGGAAGAAGCTGAACTACTATAAATCTCGGTATTCAGTTCATTTTCTCTATCCTTAACCTCATTAATATTCGCATTACTTTATTCTTTGATTATACTTGCTATAATTGTTTGTGATATTAAAAAGTTTTCAAAAAGATTTTTAAAATTATTCATATCTTTTTAAAACCCAATTCACATGCCCTCTTGGGTTGTCTCGAACTAACAAGATTCGAAAGGAGTATGATGAAGGAGTGGTTATAGCTGTTTAGCAGAACTCGAGGAAGGTGGAGGAACACCTCTAGTGGATCAAAGAAGCTTGGAGCAAGCAATTCAAGACGAAGAGATCCAAGGAAGAAAAAGCTGCTTGATTGTGCCGAGAGGCTGATCTGGTTTTGACAGCCACGTTTGCAGCAATGGAAGACGTGGAGAAGAAGGATGCAAGGGCTCAAGCCTCCAAGGGAAAGGCTTATAAGAGAAAGAAGAAGCAAGAGGAGAAGAAGGCTTTCAAAAGAAAGATGGATGAGCCTCGATTTTTTTTTTGTTGATCATAAAAGGGGAGAAGGAAGAAAACATAGAAGTTTTTGTGTTTTTGCTGTGAAAGAGAAAATGTAATCATAACATTTTGTTTCTTCATGGGGAGTGCTTCTCTCTAGAGAAAGCTCTCCCCGAGGCTCATTCATGGAATCTGCGGCTGTAATGTGGAGGTGGCAATGGGTTTCAGATGTTTGCTGGTAAAATGAAGGCAGCTCCATCTTCGTCTTGATTGGGCTCTATTCTAGGTATGCTAGATTAGGATATTAGTGTTTTGTTTTGTGGGTTTCTAAAGTAGAGATGTTTCTTTTGTTGCATTTCTAAGTTTAGACCGGTTATTTTCGTGGATTATTTTTTGGTTTAACATTTTCGGATCTACCATGGACGTTACTTATGTTGTTTTTGAAGATTATATTCTGGTTTTCGATGGCTATTGCTTTGGTTTTTGAATGCAAGATCGGTTTTGGGGTTATTGATATCTGTTTCAAGTGGGATTTTTTTGGGGTTTTTGTTGAAGTTGGTTAGTCGCAGGTACTGGTTTGGTTTGCTAGGTTCGATGTTTTCTGAAACCTTAGAAGCTTGGCTATGGTTTCAAAGGCCACATATATGATGGTCTTCGAAATTTGTTATGCGTTGCACACGGTTTGTCTGCGCGTGTTGAAGATAATGAAGTGTTGATTTGGTGTTTCAGTTTTATTGGATTTGACTAGACCCAGAGCTGGTGCTGCATCTTCAATCAGTGTCACATCTGTTTCTAGTGCTCTGCCATACATAGGTTTGGGGGAGCTTTGGGGATTACCAATTTGCCACTACTTCAAGCTCACCTGCTTGAGGTTATTAATCGTTTTTTAGGACATATTCGAATGTATTCTGTGATTAGGAGATAGAGTTTAATTTCTTCAATGATGATATCTCCTAGAATAGAATAGCGATGCTGGTGTCTTTTTCGGGCTGCTTTGGTTGCGTTACATGGCAGATCTTCTGGAGTGGCTCGGTTTTTTTGAAGCTCTAGTCATGGTACGCTCTTTATTGGACTTTGCCTTGAGGTTGAAGAAGCAAGTGAGATCCACTCATGGTGATGAGAGTGGGCTTATGTGATGTAAGCCATATGATGCTATTGTGTCAGTCAGCGTGCAGGTTGCTTGGGCAGTGTGGAAACGTTAGTAGGCTTGCTTTCGGGAGTGGGTGGTGAGTCACCAACACAGTGGGACCCGATTTCAAAACAATGGGTGTCACGAGATTTGTAATTACAGTTGGTTTTGTTTCAAAATAGTCTCGAAAGGCTGGGATCCACGGTTTTTTTTTTGTTGTTTCCAACTGTTGCGTAATTTGTTGGCGGCGCTATGCGTAATTTGGAGTGTGGGCCCAGGTGGTTTATAAGAATCAATTGTTTATTTTGCTAATGCGTAATATGTTGGTGGGGCTGCTATTTTGTTTCATGGTTTCATGTTGTTAATGGAATGTGGGACCCATGGGGCTGATTTGGTTTGAATGGCTTCACGCTGTTATGGAAAATGGCACCCGTGGTTTATTAGGAAGATGGGAGAAACACGCTCGGTTTGTAATTTGTATTGGTGGTGGGACCTATAAGTGTGGGCTTTTGATTTAACTTACGGGAGAATTGGGACCCATTTTTTGCCAGTTTGATGCATCAATAGAAAATATGGGAAATTTTGGAATGTCGGTTTGGATTTTGTGGGGTTCAGCTGGTTTGAGGCTAGCTGGTTATGTTATAGCTCGGTGGTTTCTTGAACCACTTGACTTTGTTTTGGTCCTTAGTGGTCTTTATCTGATCTTTACATTACCTGGGAGGTATTCAATTTCTTACTGGCTAGGACGTGAAGATAGGCTCAACGGTTTTCCGAGTAAAGATTCTCTTGCGTCGAGATCTAGTTTCTTAACTTCCTTAGCTTGTGGGGTTTGGGTGCCTTCTTGGCAATGTTGAGGATCAGTTTTAGCTTCTGAGGAGTTTGGATTATGGGTGCTTGTTGTCCTCTCTATGGTGTTGTCGGATGTTGTTCTCTCCTATTCTTGTTTAAATTTTGAAGCTTGTGACTCTATCGAGGATCTGATCTTTAACAGGAATTAAGAATTTTCAGTTATCTTAGCTTGTTTCACATGGGAGAGTTAGCTTTTGTGGCATCTATTTTCAGTATTTTTGGGTGTATAGGCACGGCTTTAGCCAGTTAGGTTAGTTTGTTTTGTGATGCATCCTACCTATGCGGGTTGGGTGTGGAGTTGTTTTTTTAGTTAGGTAATCCTCGCCGTTAGGCGAGGTTGGGTTTCATAGTTCTTGTTAGAATCCTTTGTGCTATGTTGGTATCAGTTGTAACTACTTGGGATATATATACCCCTTATAAACATATACATTTTTTTCTTTTATGTTATAATTAATTACTCAAAAAAAAAACATTTTGTTTTTTTGGTCTTATATGTTTATGGATGAAAAACATTAAATCTCTATTGATGATTATTAATTGTTTTGATACACCTTTGTGATGCTTTTGTATGTTTATCTTTCATGAATGAAAAATTTCAAATTTACCTTAATTCGTATATGATTGCTTTGAAATTTCTATTGAATCAATTGCTATATCAAAACTGTTGGATGCCTAAGCTTGCTAGCATTGATGCCCAATTTTTAATAAATTCATAATGCTTCTAAATTAAAATGCAAATTCTCTTAAATAAGTGTTTTACACTATTGCTTGAATGTCTTATTTAACTTGTATAAGGCATAGATATTGTCACGCCCCAAACTCCGGGTCACGTGAAACACCCACAAATAACCAAATAGAATACCTAACTCGAGAACACACTCTCAATTTAAACCATACATGTATTGTATATAATCGCCAAACGGCATACATTACACAATTCCAACACCGGAAAAACATGTTACAACATACATGTAACAGAAAGAACAAAAAGGAAGACTACAGCTTTTCCACCTCTTCGGCACCTCCAGATCAACCTGCGTGACCAGTGCCTGAAAAAAATCAAATCCCACGTCGTGAGCCAAAACTCAGCAGAAACTAGATAAACATGCAGTATAAGCTAAACATGCTAGGAAAACGAGGTGCAGTTTTAGACTCTCTTTGAAGCCTTTAAAATAATTTTCACATGCAAACGGGAAAGCGAGGATACAAACCATTATTTTGACTCACTCACAGGAGCCCTGAAAATAGTTGAAAAAGGATTTTTAAATTACGATTCACATGACTCAGAAAAAAAATTTAAAAATTAGTCTATCCGTCCCACTATGCAGTTCATGCAATCGATGTATCTTCTCAGACTTCCACCGAAGGAGCACAGCCCCCATCTATGCAATGCAAGCAACCCGTGCAACACACATTTTCACGAACTTTCACCGTAGAACTATTATCCGCTCTCATCACACATCTTCACGGACTTTCACCGTAGAACCATTATTCGTCCTAACTAATGCCTTGTTGACCAGTGCCAACAGATATTTTTACGAACTTTCACCGTAGGACCATTATCCGTCTCTCATATGCATTTTTATGGACTTTCATCGAGGGACCAAAATTTGCCTCACATATGCAGTATAGATAGAGATCTACGTATCAACAGGCATCCCTACACATGCTTAAACCACGGGATAAAATCGCATACTACGGGATAACCAAGCCCAAAGCCCTAAAGGCACCAAGACCACAGAGGACACTTACCATGCACAAGAATAAAACTATCCACAGTTCTATAAGCACAAAAGCACGTATAACCAAGACGTTTCACATAAAGACGCCACATAACCCGACAAGACATCACATGCCACAAACTGTCATCCGCTCACCTGAACGACCCGTCCACACACCGGGACAGCCAACATCTAACCCGGAGGCCAACACTTGAACCTCCCACAAAACGGTTCTCACCAAAACCCACCTTTAAATCAAACTACGGACCCACATGTCCCGCATAAAACCAGCACACTCACAACACCCGAGACGATGACACGACCCCCGAAACCACCACACAACCAACCGAACCCCAAAAAGAATCCAACAATATTTCAATCGAATAATCCCATAATCAATCAACTGAATACTGTCGGAAACCAATTGAAAACCAAAGAACCAACCATGAAACAACCATACAAAACAGCCCAGGTCCAGTCGACTGGACCCCCTCTCCAAGTGACCCAAACAACACACTAGAATCTCACCAAAATCGCCCAAACTCACTGTCCAGTTGAGTGACCCTCACGGTCCAGTCGACCGAACCCAAGAACCCAGGCTCTAGTCAACTGACCCCACGGTCCAATCGATTGGGCTGAGGTAGAAACAGGTTCCGAGCTACGGGTTTAGCTCTCCAAACCTCGATTTAACGCCTCCAAACACCCATCCAACACCCTCAGACATCCACACGTCCAACCCTAACACTGAAACCACGAAAGAAACACCCGATACCCGATTCCATCCACCGAAATCGCCAAAAAATGATTTTTAAACCCAAAAACTCAACTTGAAACAAACTTAGATCTACAGTAATCGAACCGTTAAAATACACACGATTACACGTAGCACCCTTATAAGACACGAGAGTCTAGGATTCTATCTCGGTGAGTTAAAAAGTCGTCTCGAACCACGTGCAAAATCGAGCTTCACTGAAATAGAATTCTGTCTGGATGAACGTGTAGCCCATCGTGCCAATAGCAAGGATCCGTTGTTGGATCGTTAAAAATCGAGCCCGGATCCCGGAGAAGTTAGAGAGAAGGCAGAGAGAAAAAAGAGAAAACTTAGTGGAGAAATTTTGAAAATATCTTTTGAAAATATCTAATTCTAGAAATTTATAGGCCCCCAAAATATTTTTTTTTGAAATTTCTTAAAATTCGCACCGCAACATCCCACGGCTCTGGGAACCTGCCCCGCATGCATATATAACCTCGATCATGCATTAAAAGCATAAAAACATGCTATAACGAAAACACGAAACGCGTGTCGAAAAACGCCAAAAAAGAAAACGGGTCAGGGTCTCACAGATATAAGGGGAGTATTCTTGTTCAAAATCTTTTTAAATGTTTTCTAAAAAATATTGTAATCATCAAAAAAAAAAAAGAAGATTGTTAATCCAAGGGCTTTTTATTTAGATTTTGATAATTTTGATAATTTTTTTTAATTAAATTGATTTAAAAAGATTATATTTAAGTATTTCCAAAAAGATTAGTGTTAACACTACATGTCTAATGAGTCAACACCTTATGCCATTTGTGCTGACTCTTTATATCAAATGGATTGACACTAAGTGTTCTGAATAAAAATGTTTTGAGTCGGCACAAATTGATATTTGTGTCGACACCTTACGACAAAGTACGCTTAAAACTCTCAAATGTGTGTCGACATCATTAAGAAATTGAGTCGACACCCTTCCATCTGTATCTAAGACGTTTCAGGAACTCAGATGAGTCGACACCAAATGATTTTGTGTCGACACATTCAGTATGTTAGGGTTAATATACTGAAAATCATATTTTTAGTATTTAATTTTATTTTAATAAAATTAATTTTTTTATTTTATGAGAACCTTTATGAGCAATGTATGTATATCATTTCGTTAACGGTTATGCATGGATGTTCTTTATTCTATATAGTATTTAATCTGGTGTGTAAAGTATGGCTTGCACACAGAAAATCAGATTTTAAGTTCTTGCAGAATATAAGTTTTATGTTCACAGTTTAGATGGAAATGGGCATACTATCGGTATGACTGTAGCACAGAGTTTTAGTAGGCCTGTCTTAGTTACGGGAAACAGATAATAGCGTTGTCTATTGTTTTGACTCTCTGTGCTAGTACACTTTGTGTGTATTGAACATGACACATTGAGATAATTAATTTTATACTAACTACATAAATTAATTTACACCACAAGATTATTATAAATAGTGTTTATGCCCTTAATTCTAAAATAATTATTAATTTGCGTATATTTAATATTCGTTATTTTGATTCATTAGAGTGTGCGATCTTATATGGGTCTATATTCCCGATGAGTTGGATAGCGATATTATTTATATTGTGAATATTAATTATTAACAGAATTTACATCCCGAAAAATCGGGATTGATGATACACCCTTAAGGAAGTTTATAAGTTTTGACCGGGTCAAACCCTGTAGGTGGATTTGATTATCTGGCGATCAAATAAGTTAAGCGGAAGGGTTTAAGAAATTTTAAGATGCCAATTAAATTAAATTGTCAGTAATTAAATTTAATTAGCGAGCATAAAAAATCTTAATGTAGGAAAAATGTTAAGCATTTAATAACATGAACTCAATGCAAGAAGATTTTGAGATTATAACTTAGAATACAATTATAGTTCTTTAGTGGTGTGAACTGTAATTTAGTATTTTATAAAAATTGCAGAAATCACTGTAAGGTTTTCATAATTACATACACTGCAATGAGGTTTACTTAATTGTGAAAATCGCTGATGAGTGTCTGTATTCCACTTGAAATCTTAGTCATAATTACTCCACAGGTCCCCGTTGTAGCTTTATAAATATGCTGTCGGCTGAACCAATTTCATAAATTATCTTCAAGACTAAAGTTGTCCAGATTTTGTCGGCACGAGTTCTTGATAGATTGTAACCTACACTACATTCAAGAATCGCATAAGAGAATACAGTAGAAGGTCTGACAGGAGCTTTAACACGGAATAAAAAACGTATTCTTCTAAATTAACTTTGGTTGCACGGATTTTATTTTTGATTGTTCGACATTAAAAGTTTTATCTGGAGCCTGTTTCAGTGTTTGCCCGTCCAGTTAAGTTTTTACCGAAAATCATTTACAAAAATAATAATCTTGACAGTTTTGCCTCCAACAATTGGTATCAGAGCCGTTTTTATTTTTTGTTTACGGTTATCGGGGCCGGGTAGTTTTAGAACTGTGCTAACTTTGTTTTGCAGATGTTCTGATCCTAGTTTTATGATCATCTATTATTTCATATTTGATTGAATGCGTAGATTATGTTTTATTATTTTTTTTTTAATCACGAGAGCTGACCGTGATAGATTAAGATTTTTGCTAAAATTGAATGTGAGCCTTCGGGGCATAGGTATCGATGTAATAGTTAGTTTTATATTTTTAAATATCTGTTTACATTATCTGAGAAATGGTTAAATATCCAAGAACATGAATAGCATGCGGCGGAACTGGCAGTGGTTTCGAGAGTTTTGGGCCACGAATCGGGGTGATTTTTCTACATTTTTTTGACTTATTTTCTAGCAGGTTTTTTCTTTTTTTCTTTTCATATTTTAGGCTTAAAAACATGGCTTAAAAATATCCAAAAAGCTGCATAAAGAAAGAAAAAAAAAATAGCCCGTCGACCGGCGGCAGTTTGGGGCCGTTTTTTGTGAGTTTTTTTTAATGTTTTCGATACTGTTTTGTACAGATTTTTTGTCATAAAATAGCAGTAGATACAACTGAAAAAATAGTCCAAAAAGTGAGACAAGCAGACCAAACAGTGTAAGAAAAACTAGGCGGCGCCGACAGTTTGCTGGTGGCGGCAACGACAGCTTTTAGGCTATTTTTAAGGCTTTTTCGGACCGTTTTTGAGTATTCTTTGAAGCAATGAGTTGCTAAATATTTGAGCTATTTTTTTAGAAAAAATAGACGCAAAAAGACCATCGAAAAAAGCCCAAACATGCGACTGTTTGAGACGACGACGCAACAGTCTGACAGCGACACTTTCCATCTAGGCTATTTTTTGGCTATTTTCTAAGGAATTTTCAAGCTAGTTTTTTTGCCAAAAAATACTACTTTTTGAGAGTTATTTGTTGGTATAAAAAGTGTTGAAACGTAGCAACGAGGCAGCGGCAAAAGCTGCCTGAAGCTGGCGGCCATGGGCAGCGCTAGCGGTAGCTAGTGGCCGGTGGTGGGTTGGCTGTTCGGGGGCTATTTCGTTGTGATATTTTGTTACAATTTGATCTTCAAGGTGATATATTTGTATATCACACAGTATCAGGTTATCCTGATGCAATCGGGATATAAGAATGAAAGACAAATATAGATTATTACAGCTTATCTTCAACAAAAGATTGAAACGCTTTAGCGTTTTATTTTGATCATAAAATCCGAATATATGCATATCGTGTTTATATATATATATATATATATATATATATATATATGAACTGCGTGGATGTTGCATATCTATTTTATTTATTTTGTTAATTTAATTAATTTAGAAATTTAGTTTTAATTTAAATATTTGTAATGAAAAATAAAATTAAGTTTTTTTAATTAAAGTTTTTAATTAAATGAAAAAACATTAGATATTTTATTTTTTTACAAAATATCACGTTTAAGTTTATTTTTCATAAAATTGGATATCTTGAAAAAATGTAAGAATTAATTCTGGATTTTGAATTAATTAAATAAAAAAATATTTAATCGAAATAAATTATTATTTTTTAAAAAATGTGGAATAAAAAATAAAATAAATAAATGCCTTTAATCACTACCTTAGCTGAAAAGTTGAAGGAAAAACTGTGCATTTATTAAATTTTATTTGTTACGCATTTAGACACGAAAATATAGTTTGACAAATCAGAATATTTGTAATCGTGTACACGGAAAGATGTTTGATTCTTTCAGATCGTGTGGTTTTCAAAATTAATAAATTTATTTTAATTAAACAGATTTTTATAACTCTCAAAAATATTTTAAAAATTTAAGTGGGAGAAAAAATTTATTTATAGATAAATTCTGCGGTCTCCATCACTTGTTTGTAGGCGATGCAATTAAACCCTGCGTGTTGGGAATAAGGCATTCCTCTCCATCGGACAGATTAATTATGGTATTGCCAATACAAACCTCCTTTAGAGATAATTCTGGATAATTGTTAGTGTGGATCACTTCTCCATCTGAAGGGTTCATTGCGAAGCGATTAATTTGGAATTAGGTGATGGTTGGCACTTAACTGTATACAAGAGTATCCTCTCCATCTAAGTCACTCTTATTATATACTGTATCGAAACTATGTCAGCTGTTTAATTTTACTTGGTAAGGTCAGTTGCCTAGATAGTAAAATTAATAAAAATTGACATGTTTGGTCATAGGTGAATAGTAGACGTTCTCCCATCGAGACATGCTATTCACAGGGTACCAGGCTGCTGGCAAATTTCATTTAAAATGGTAGAAGGAACCAAATTAAAATAAATTTAAAATTTTACTCATCATAATTAACGGTATTTTTGATTATGTGATTCTCAAAATTAAAATAATTTTCAACTCACTCGCTTTAATACTCAAAGAAAACAAACTTACGAGACCAAATAATGTTGACTGGAAACAAAACTTAAAAATTATCTTAACTGCCGAGAATTACAAGTTTGTATTGATTGAGATATGTCCATCGGTACCTGATGTGGTAGTGACCGAACAGAAAATCCAGGCTCATCAAAATTGGCAAAAAGTTAATTAGATGGCTCACTGTTACATTTTAGCTTCAATGTTAAATATTTTGCAATATCAGTATCAGTCTATGCCTAGTGCTGATGACATGATTATGAACCTCACTGAAATATTTGGGGATCAAAATTATGCTGCTAGGCATGTGGCAGCCATTTAAGGATCATGTTCTGAAGATGATCAGTCTTTTGAATGAACTGAAGATCTTTGGAGCTAAAATTGATGGGAAAACAAAAGTCGATATCATACTCCAGTAACTGCCTGAAAGTTTTAAGCAGTTTTTCCTGAACTATACCATGAACAAGCTCAGCTTTTCATTGGCAGAATTCTTAAAGAACTTCAAGCAGCCGAGGGTGTTCTTATTATGAAGTCAAGTTTGTGTATGTGGCTGAGAAAAGTTCTTCATTTAAGTCAAAAAGCAAGAAGAAGAAAAAGCTTCAGACATAAGGAGGTATAGCTCTAAAAGCAGTTAAGGAATCAAATACTGGTGTGAAGAAACCGAGAGGCAAGTGCTATCATTGTAACCAATTTGGGCATTGGAAAAAGTGGTGTTCAGTTTTTCTCAGTAAGCAGAACAAATCTGGTAATTTCTATTCACTGATTGTTGAAACATGTTTAGTGGTGTTATTTATCGGTACCTGGTGTATAGATACGATAGCCACTAATGATGTCTGCAATTCTTTGCAGGGGTTCTAGGAAATTAGGCACCTCATAGGGAAATATACCTGCATATGGATAATAATACAATGGTGGCAGCAGTTGCAGTAAGAGATGTCACTCTCAGTTTTAGTAAAGATAGGATACTTCTTCTAAAAGATTGACTTTAAGTACCTTCGATTAGAAAAAATTTAATTTCAGTCTCGAGCTTAATAAAGGACAAATATTCGGTTCGTTTTGGTTACTCTGTTGTTGTGAAGAAAAATAAATATTTTATTTGTTCTGGTACATTGGTGGATGATCTGTTTATCGTATCTCCTATCTCTTCTACACTGTAACTAACTGAATTGAATAATGCATTTAATTTAACATATAAGAGAAAGTTTCATTCTTTAATGAACCAATTATTTTCTTGACACTTACGGTTGGGTCATATTAATCTAAAAAGAATAAACAGACTAGTAGCAGATGGACCTTTGCGTTCATTGGAAGTGGAGGTACTTCTAGTTTGTGAATCTTGCTTAGAGGGTAAAATGACCAAGAGGTCATTTTCGGCCAATGGCTATAGAGCTAAAGAACCGTTGGAATTGATTCATTCTGATGTGTGTGGTCCTATGACAATCTGGGCTAGAGGTTGTTTTGAGTACTTTGTCAATTTCATTGATGACTGCTCAAGGTATGGATATATTTACCAGATGCACCGTAAGTTTGAATGCTTTAAGAAATTTAAAAAATTTAAGGCGGAGGCAGAGAAGTGTCTGGATAAAAGTATCAAATCACTACGATTCGACCGTAGTGGAGAATACCTATTTGGAGAGTTTACGGATTACCTGTCATCAGAAGGGATTATATCCCAGTTAACTGCACCTGGCGCTCCGCAGCAGAACGGTATAGCAGAAAGAAGAAATAAGACTCTTATAGAGATGGTAAGGTCCATGATGAGTTATTCAGGATTACCCGATTCATTTTGAGGACTCACTTTAGAGACACCGGCTTATATTCTGAACTCGGTACCTTTTAAGTCAACACCTTCTACTCCCACAGAATTGTGGACCAGGCATAAGCCTAGTCTGAAACATATTCAGATTTGAGGTTGTCTAACACACATGCTGAAAGAGAACGTGGGTAAGTTGGAACCGATGATAGAAATCTATTTCTTGTGGGGTATCCCAAGAGAATGAAGGGTGGTCTATTTTATAATCCTAAGGATCAGAAGATCATTGTTAGCACCAATGCCCGATTATTAGAAAAGGATTATATTATGAACCACAAGCCCAAAAGCAATATTATTCTGGAAGAACTGAGAAAAATTACCAGTAGAACAGAAGAGGAACCACAAGTTACTAATATCTCATTATCTCTTATAATGGGAGGATTATCGGGACAGGTACAAATCAAGAACAGGGTGTTGATGCACATGGTTCAGATTCTACACAGCGTCTTACTGGTAGTACACAAACACAGGTAGTGTCTCGTCGTAATGGGAAGGTTGTTCATCAACCTGATCGGTATATGTTCTTGGAAGAGTCTTTTAATAAGATCCCGATAGAACTGGATACCGATCCTTGTAACTACAATGAAGCACTCCAGGACAACGATGTAGATCTTTAGCAAAGGGCTATGGATTCAAAGATGGAATCTATGTATTCCAATTAGGTCTGAAAACTTATAGAACCACCCGAAGGGGTAAAACCCATTGGATACAAGTGGATCTACAAGAGGAAGAGAGGAGCAGATGAGAATGTTAAAACCTTTAAAACTAGACTTGTTACTGAAGCGTTCACTCAAAAAGAAGTAATCGAGTATGAGAAAACCTTTTCACCGGTAGTTATGCTTAAGTCTATCCGAATTCTCTTATCCATTGCTGCTCATTTTGATTAAAATATCTGGCAAATTGATATCAAGACTGCTTTTCTTAATAGAAGTCTTGATGAATGTATTTATATGATACAATTAGACGAATTCATTGCAAAGGGCCAAGAGCACATATTATGCAAGCTTAAATGATCAATTTATGAATTTAAGCAGGTATCGAGGTCTTGGAACACTTGATTTGACCAAGCCATAAAGTCTTATAGTTTTGATCAGAGTCCTAATGAGTCCATGTGTACAAGAAATGTGACAGAAGCGTGATAATTTTTCTAGTACTTTATGTAGATGATATCTTGCTCATCAAAAATGATGTGGGGGCATTATCTACGGTAAAAGTATGATTATCTAGAGAATTTAATATGAAGGACTTAGGAGAAATCAGTCACATCCTTAAGATCAAGCTTGTGCGAGATCAAAAACCAATGATGTTAGCCTTATCACAAGCAAAGTATATCAATGATATTCTTACTCGTTTTAGCATGCAAGATTCCAAGAAAGGATTTTTCCCTTTCAGGCATAGAATCACTCTATCCAAGGATCAGTGTCCTAAGACACCTAATGAGATAGAGAAGATGAAGACGGTTTCTTATACTTCGACAGTAGGAAGCCTCATGTATGCTATGCTTTGCACTAGACCCGGCATCTGCTTTGTCGTTGGCATGGTTAACAGATATCAGTCTAACTCAGGGAATGAGCATTGGACTACAGTAAAGAATATAATCAAATGCCTAAAAAGGACTAAGGATTTTATGTTTCCTTACCAGGCAGACAGTTTAGTACCTTTTGGGTATACAGACTCAGATTTCCAATCTGACAAGGATTCCCGTAAGTCTATCTCAAGATATGTGCTTATCTTAGGAGGTAAAGCTATAAGTTGGAGGAATATCAAGCAGTCCTGCAATGCTAATTCCACCACGGAGGCCGAGTATGTGCAGCTTTTGAAGCAGCCAAGGAGGCCGTTTGACTTAGGAACTTTCTGTTGGATCTAGAGGTGGTATCTTCAGTTCAGTCGGTTATTACACTTTATTATGACAATAATGAAACGGTTACAAACTTGAAGGAGCCAAGGGTGCACAAGAAAAGAAAGCACATTAAGCGTAAGTATCACCTAATACGATAAATTGTACAAAGAGGTGATGTTGCTATGACCAAGATTGTATCAGGAGACAATCTTGTAGATCTTTTTACAAAGAGCTTACCGGCTAAGACTTTTGATAGTCATGTAGAGGGCATGGGAGTCAGATGTATGACAACATGATTTTAAGTTTAAGTGGGAGATTGTTAGGGTTGGTATACTGAAAACTATATTTTTTAGTATTTTTTTATTTTAATAAAATTAATTTTTTTATTTTATAAGAATTTTAATGAGCAATGTATATATATAATTTCTTTAATGATTATACATGGATGTATTTTATTTTGGATAGTATTTAATCTAGTGTGTAGAGTACGACTTGCACACAGAAGATCAGATTTTAGGTTCTTGCAGAATATAAGTTTTATGTTCACAGTTTAGATAAAAATAGACATAAATTGGTATGACTGTAGCACAGAGTTGTAGTGGATCTGTCTTGGTTACGAAAAATAGATAATAGCGTCGTCTATTATTTCGACTCTCTGTGCTAGTACACTTTGTGTGTATTGAATGGAACATATTTGGGTAATTAATTTTATAATAACTATATAAATTAATTCACATTCCAAGGTTATTATGAATAGTGCTGATGCTCTTAATCTTGAAATAATTATTGATTTGCGTATATTTAATATTTGTTGTGTTGATTCATTAGAGGATGCAATCTTATATGAGTTTATATTTCTGGTGAGTTGAATAGCGGTATTATCTATATAGTGAATATTAATTATTTACGGAATTCACTTCCCGAAAGATCAGGATTGACGATACCCTCTTAAGGAAACTTATAAGTTTTGATCGGGCAAAACTCTACAAGTGAATTTGAATATCAGGCTGTCAAATAAGTTAAGCAGAATGGTTTAAGAAATTTTAAAGATGCCGATTAAATTAAATTGTCAGTAATTAAATTTAATTCGCGGGTATTGAAAATCTTAACGTAGGGAGAAATGTTAAGTATTTAGTAACAGGAGCTCAATGTAAGAAGGTCTTGAGATTATGGCTTAAAGTGCAATTATAATTCTTTAGTGGTGTGAACTGTAATTTAGTATTTTATGAAAATTATAGAAATCACTCTAAGGTTTTCATAATTACAGATACCGCTATGAGATTTGCTTAATTACGAAAATCGCTGATGGGTGTTTGTATTCCATTAGAAGCCTTAGTCATAATTACTTCACAGGTCCTTACTGTAACCCTATAAATATGCTGTAGGCTGAACTAGTTTCATAACTTGTCTTCAAGACTAAAGCTTTCCAGGTTTTATCGATACGAGTTTTTGATAGATTGTGGCCCACACTACATTCAATAATCGCATAAGAAAATACAATAGAAGGTATGACAGGAGCTTCGACTGGAAGTAAAAAACGTAGCTGTAGATTTGACCTGAAAAAAGTATTTTTCTAAATTAACTTTGATTGCACGGGTTTTATTTTTGATCGTTCAACGTTAAAAGTTTTATCTGGAACCCGTTTCAGCGTTTGCCCGTCTAGTTATGTTTTTACCGAAAATCATTTGCAAAAACAATGATCTTGGTAGTTTTGCCTCCAACACAGTATTGGACTAGGATTCATTTTGAGTCGACACCAAAGTGTTTTGAGTTGACACTAAATGATCATTTGGGTTGCAGACTTCAGGTTTTTGGATTGACACCAAATTCACATGAGTCGACACCAAAACACCATTCGAAAAGCAAAATGAGTTGACACCATAGAGAAATAGTGTCGACTCAAACGAAGTTGACTTAGTTTTTGGTTGACACCAAACGAAGTTGAGTCAACACCAGAACAACCAAGATTGCCTGAAAGTTTCTGAGTCGACACCAAACGAAAATGAGTTGACTTTAAAAATCCCGAGATTGACTGTAACTTTATGAGTGGACACCAAACAATTTTAAGTCGACACCAAAGTCTCATCTGAAAAATTGAAGAAATGCATTAGGTCGACACCAAACGTTCATGAGTCGACACCACTGTGTGGGTGAGAAAAATGCAGAAATTGGGTCGACACTAACGAAGAACTGAGTCAACTCAACCACTAGAAGAACCAAGCCCTAGATATTTTGTGCCGACACAAAAAGGTTTTGAGTTGACACCTGCGACAGATATCAAATCTCGCGTTAGTTCCAACGGTTGGATTTCAGAGAATTTATTGCCTCCACCTACCCACCAACTGTCATTTTACTTCAGATGGCTATATAAGGAGTTAATTTTTGAAACTTAAAAGATTTGGACACTATTCTATTGCTTGAATCAAAAGCTCAAATTTTCAAAAAAGCATTTACTGCTCATTAAACTCCTCCAGCCAATCTCTCTGTTTTTGTTCATTTATTTCCAATCATTTGTAAAGAGAGTGAGTGAGTGAATTTTTGATTCTCATACATTTTTTGTAATAGAGGATGAGTCACTTTTGATTATTTAAGAGAGTGAGTGATACTTTTTAAAGAAGAGCTTAAGAGAGATTAGAAAAAATAGGAATTATTTTTGTAGGATCTTCTTAAGACCGTAAAAGGCTTTTGAATGCACCTGTAAAGCATTCGATCCTAATGAATTATCAAGGAGGGAGTCTTGAGGAGTGGACGTAGGTTTGGAAGAAGTCGAACCACTATAAATCTTGGTCCAGTTCTATTTCTCGCTTCTTAACCTTTTTAATTTCTTCATTACTTTATTTTTTGATATACTTACTATATTTATTTGAGAAATTAAAAAGGTTTTTGAAAAGGTTTTTAAAATTATTATTATTATTTTAAAATTCAATTCATCCCCCTCTTAGGTTGCCTGAACTAACAATATTCCTATATGAGTGTAATTCATTTTCCAAAAGCTTCAAAAATAGTCCTTGAGACTAAGCTTCTCATTCGACACATTATTTTCATTATCATCTGAATTGGGTTAAGCACTATGAGCCGAGGCTCGTAGGAAAAAGACTAAGTATAAACATATGCATGACATGCGAGGATGATTATGTGAATACGCAACACGTTTAAACCCAAAATTGAATATACTTTTCTTATAAATTTCCGTTTACATAATTGAATTTCTTTCTTATTAAAACCAGCACACACATCTCATTTAGGCTTTAGCCCCCTTTCGTCTCCTTGTGTTCACAACGCAATCACATTCAACGGTTTCACACACACACACACACACATACCTCTTTCTTTGATTTAATTAAGTACTAAAACTGGATGGCACCTATAGACTTCTGCATATTTATCACCATCGAGCCACGCGAGGCCCAATAGATAAATACCCATTCTATAGCCCGACACGGGAGCGCACATTTTTGATTTCTCTCGAAAACGTCGATGGATGGGTCGTTCAAGAGCACTCTTTTACAAGGATTAACCCGAAGGAGGGCCTACCTTACATTATGCAAGTTTTCGTTCTTTCACCGAGAAGTTACTCGAGCCCAATCTCAGTTACACATTTCAATAACACGGTACTTTAATTATATTATTCACGTTTTACACCACCACAAGCTCAATCGTCAAACCGGTTCCTGTCGTCAAACACAACACCATAATGGCTCCAATTATTAACAATTCAAATATCAATATCATCTTGTATTTGAGTTCACATGATAACTATAATTAAGTCACATAGTTTATGCTTTCACATACACCCAATATTTTTCTTGGAATTCATTTAAAATTCACAACACAACCCTAGACCATTTTCACTAATTCTCAAGTTTTATGAAATATACTTATCAATAAGATGATACAAATCCCAATTTATCAAAAATTTGACCAATTTAACCATTTGGGTTCAACTACCCAAAAACCCCCAAATCTCCAAGGTTTTGATAAAAAATGAAACCCTAACTCTCCCAAAACTCAAGTTAAAGGATCCCGCATGATATTAACAAGATCACAACACCCTAAAACCTCTAAGACCTCGAGATTTAACATGCATTAACCAAAACCCATAACCTAGGGTTTTCAACAATATACATTTTTCATCTTTTCATGGATAAACACCAAATATACAACACATATCCAATAAATCTTCATATATAGTCATAAATCCTACCTCTTAGACGATAAAGCAACAAGGAACAAGCCTTTAGCATGCTCCACCCATGAAAATTGCCAACCAAAGGATGAGGAGGAAGCTCTCAACGCCTAGGATGATCTCCCACCGACATAGAGCCAAAGGATGAGCAAGAAAATCCACCAATGAAGAGGTAGAAGGACTCATGGGTGTTCCACCAACAATCCTAGGGTTTCTATCAGATTTTAAAGAGAGAGAGAGAGAGAGAGAGAGAGAGAGAGGAGGAGAGAATAAAACAAAATACCTCAAACCCACAGCTTAAAGACTCTTCATGCCACAGACCGCTCAATCGGTTTCGGGACCGCTCAAGCAGTCCCTCATTGGACACCACACCAAGGAAAGGGAAAGTGTATATAGTGTCCA
This sequence comes from Heliamphora pulchella, assembly GCA_032270985.1. Lineage (NCBI taxonomy): Eukaryota > Viridiplantae > Streptophyta > Magnoliopsida > Ericales > Sarraceniaceae > Heliamphora > Heliamphora pulchella. The sequence goes on from JAULJZ010094107.1 coordinate 26,889, forward strand.
AATTTTGTCCCAACGCCACGAGGCTCGTTTAAACAACTCTGATAATTAATTTCATGCATAAGAAAGCATATGATTACCATCAACAATCATACTCGTGATCAAATGTTTCAAATTAAAAAGAACTGAATCCCTACAACCTCCCTCGCTTAGAGAATTTCATCCTCAAAATTAGACTTACATCAAGAGTTAAACAATTCGGGGTACTTCACTTTAACTTCCGACTCTCGTTCCCACATGGCTTATTCAACACTGTGATGAAGCCATAAAACATTCACATACATGATGGTTCTCCCTCGTAGAACTTGTTCTTTGGTGTCGAGAACTTTCACCGATCTTTCCTCATAGGTAATATCATTCTCTACTCTCAACTCCATCTAATCTAAGACATGAGACGGGTCCAGCTCATACTTACAGAACATAGACATAAAGAAAACGATATGCATAGATGCTAGCTGTGGTGGGAAGGCAAGGCGATAGACCACCTCTCCAATCCTATCAAGGATCTCAAACGGTCCGATGAAACACGACGATAGCTTTTCACTCTTCCCAAATCTCATCACGCCCTTTCGTGGCGAGACCATCAAGAACACATGGTCTCCCACCTCAAAAGCTAACGGTCTCCTCCTTCTATTTGCGTAGCTTTTCTGACGATTCTACACAGTTAATAAGTGTTTATGAATTACGACAATCTTCTCCGTGGTCTTTTGCACAAGCTCAGGCCCTAACACCACCTTCACCCCAATCTTTGTCCAACAGACGGGTGACCTACAGGGTCTACCATACAATGCCTCAAAGGGCACTATCTCAATGCTTGACTGGTAACTGCTATTGTAGGTGAACTCTACTAACGACAAATGATCTTTCCACGACCCGCGAAAGTCTAGAACACACGCTCTCAACATATCCTAGAGTATCTGAATGGTGCGCTCTGATTAGACATCTGTTTGAGGGTGAAAGGCAGTACTGAGTAGTAGGTTCGTTCCCATGGTGGACTGCAAACTCTGCCAAAAGTGTGATGTGAAGCGGGGATCTTGATCTGAGATAATAGAAACCGGTATTTCGTGAAGTTTAACAATCTCACTCACATAATGCTTACTTAGCTTGTCAACTGAATTTGTCATGCGGATAAGAAGAAAGTGCGTGGATTTTGTCAATCTGTCCGACATCATGCCCCTTCAGTGTTTGAGGAAGTCCCGACACAAAGTCCATGGTAATATTCTCCCACTTCCATTGGCAATGGCTGTAACATACCTGTCGGCCTATGATGCTTGCTCTTCCCTTGTTGGCAGGTAATGTAATGTGAAACAAATAGGCAACATCCCTCTTTATTTCCCTCCACCAAAACTGCCAACGCACATCATGATACATCTTGATTCCACCCGGATGCACTGCCAAACGAGAGTGATGAAACTCATGAAGTATGTCACCATGACACAATTCTGGCACAAAGATCCTCTCGATAAATTTCAAACTTTGGTCTAAGTGGATAGTCCACTCCTTGGCATCCTTGCCGCCTAAAACACGATCCCTAAACATCTGGCTCTCTGCATCCTATCGTTCTCCATAACGCGTTTGACGAGGGCGGGTTGAGATATTGCTGTGAATAACGTGACATAATCATCCAGCCTACCTAAACGTAAGTCGTACTCCCCGATTTTTGCAAGCATACTCCACTCCCTCATGGCAACATGCGCTAACAAACTCAAGGACTTCCGGCTAAGGGCATCGTCCACCATATTGGCCTTGTTAGGATTGGTATACAGAAAACTATGTTTTTAGTATTTAATTTTATTTTAATAAAATTAATTTTCTATTTTATGAGAATTTTTATGAGCAATGTATGTATATCATTTTTTTGTTATGCATGGATATCTAATATTTTATATAGTATTTAATCTGGTGTGTAGAGTACGACTTACAAATAGAAGATCAGATTTTATGTCCTTGTAGAATATAAGTTTTATGTTCACAGTTTAGATAAAAATAGACATACCATCGAGATGACTGTGGCACAGAGTTTTAGTAGGCCTGTCTTGGTTACGAGAAACATATAATAGCGTCGTCTATTATTTCGACTCTTGTGCCAATAATTTTGTGTGTATTGAACGGGACATTTGAGGTAATTAATTTTATATTGACTATATAAATTAATTCACACCCCAAGATTATTATGAATGGTGCTTATCCTCTTAATCCTGATATAATTATTGATTTGCGTATATTTAATATTCGTTGTTTTGATTCATTAGAGGGTATGATCTTATATGGGTTTATATTTTTAGTGAGTTAGATAGTGGTATTATTTATATGACAAATATTAATTATTAACAGAATTCACATTCCGAAAGATCGGGATTGACGATATCCCATCAAAGATGCTTATAAGTTTTGACCGGGCCAATACCTGTAGATAGATTTAATTATTTGAAGGTAAAATAAGTTAAGTGAAAGGGCTTAAGGTGTAATAACCCAAACTCAAAGATACGAATAGAAAAGAAAGAACATCTCAAAAGAAACGAAATCTCGAACCTAAGTTCGATAAGAAGAATCGACCTGACCGTTTAACCTTTCAAGCCCGAGACCCAGGACAGAGTGGGAGCCACACAAGCATGTATTAAAACCCTAATTTTGAGGAAAAGAATTCAAAGTTATAAGTCCAAGTCGTTTAAGACAAGAGTTAAGCTCGAAAAGTCTTAAAAACCCAAATGTTGACACATGGATACCCTAAATCAAGGATTTAAGTACAATTAAGTAGAAAAGGACAAAATAATATCAAAAATGACAAAAATACTCCTTAGTGGCCCACTGCCTTGGGAAGAGTGCCAAAAAGTGACTTTTTATTTTCTTTTTAGCTTAAAATGATGAGAAAGATATTAAGTTAAACATTATGATGATCCAATACTTATTAAACAAGTAATATATATAATAATATAGTATTATAGAACAACAAAAGCAAACAAATCATTATTAAAGTTCATACACAACAAAATAAGTCAAAAAGTCAGATATTACTAAAATAGCTTAATTTAACTTAAAAGACTACATCTATTTAATCAATTGCTATGGGAACTATGATAATATATAGGAATACTATATTTTTTGTAAACATACTAATATAACATGTTTCAGAGGGAAAAGACACCAAAAAGATACATCCAATTAACTTTTATTGCATTTTCTTGTACAAAGGGGCATGATAACAAAGAAAAATCCCTTGATTGATGGGGGATCAAATTTTTGTGCCCCCAAACTGACCCTAGCTGTATTTTAGCTTCTCCAAATCTGATTTTGTCCCCTCAAAGCTTGAACTAATTAATTAGCCCATGTGAAATGGAAGAAAAAAAGGACTTAAAATTAATTCTATGTTCTCTTAAGCTTTTCCTATATAAACCAAGCCAAACACCACTCCTCCCCTTCATTATTTTCGTCCAAGTGAGGTGAAAGACCATATTTTGAGTGTTCTTGAGGGTCCATGGAAGTTTGAGAGAAGAAAGAAAGAAAAGGAAGAAGATAGGAAGAAGAAGAAAAAGCTTGAAGATGGGAGTTTTAAAAGCTAAGTCCATGATTTTCATCATCAAGAAGTAATCCTCAACAAGGTAAGAGAGACTCTAATACTTCTGATTTTAAATAAATCAAGCATCTATCCCACCATCCTCAAACACAAATCTAAGATCAAGAATTAAAACTCAAAAATAAAGGCGTCATGGTTAGATTTTTGGGACTGTTCGATTTGAATGTTGAAGTTGTGAGTTGGTGTGTGTTTCTCCATGGGTTTCATGACTTTTATGAGCTCTGAAATATTGATATATTGAAGTACAATACATGTATAAAAAGAAAATGGGTAAAAAACTTTCACACTTGACACTTTTTTGACTAATTCTCGGAGCAAGTGCTGAACCATTTTCGTTTCCGTCAAGCTTTTCACCCATTTGCCTTAGGTTTTGGCTTTGGTGTTGAACATAAAAGTCGTAGAAAATATTTTAATCTAAATCATCACCAAAAATCATAGTTCAATTCCAAGTCTAAGTACCTCAAGATGGTGCAGTACTTTAAATTTTAATGATTGGGAGAGAGTAATAAATGGTTAAGTTAAATTCTTAAACAAGTGAAGGATTAGGTAAGAGCGTAGTACCCCTTAAAGCTAAAAAGAAAGTAACCATGGTCTCTAAAGATCAAGAAAACATTCAATGGTCAGAATCATTTTAGTACTTCACGTTCTAAGAGGGGTAGAACTCCGTGTTGATGGTTAAGTCATGTTTGCTTCCTAGGCATGAAAGTTTTGTTACCTGAGGAGCAAGCGGAGCAAGCTTAGCTCGTTGACAAAGGCTTGGTTCGTATGCATTTAAGATAAGGTGAGAGTTCTTAGCTATTATCTTGAACTTGAGTTTATGTAAATGATGCCTAAAAATGCTTGGAAGCGCATGTTTTGAACTATGACTAGTTTGACGATCGCATGAACCTGTTGTTTTAAAAGCTATGATGTTTTTAATTCAAGTGTGCTATCCATGATATTCTGAGCTAGCATGATGTTACTATAAAAGTATGGTCAATGTTGTGTGGTTATTCCAAAGTGCCAAGTTACAAGGGTTTCTGACCCTTTATATCCCGTTGTAACGGAGGATACCTAACTACGTGTGTTGTTTGACCCTATGGGGGAGGTTTCCCATTGAGTGGAAATTTTTTCCTTAAAAGCTTTTGGGCTGAGTCCCAGGTTTTAGCCCATATCACTCGTGCTTGGTGGAGAGTGGCCCTCACTCTATCACGTTGTTGTCCGTGTATTGTGAATTGAGGTTACAGTACCGTCAGAACTTCCGATCGTGAGGTTGATGACTACTTGGACATTGTTAAGGTTTGAGTCTAGATTTGAGTAGGTGGTCATGCATTTTTAAATTTGTGGCGGTTGAGCCAGGAACATATTTCTGTTTGCAATACTGAGAAGGTTCTGTATAATCTGTGATATTTTCATGTTCAAGCAAATGCATCAGTTTTTATATTTTCGTGAAAAATGTGATGAACTATTTTTAGAAAGATTTTTTGGTTACCCTTAACTAAGTAACTGTCTTTTCTGTTCATGATAATGCTAAGTGTGCTCTCCTGTAACCTCTGTGGTTGCAGATACCAGGAACGGCTAGGAGTTGGTCCAACATAGGAATCGTCGAGTAGTTTTGGTTTAGTTTTCTTTTGTTTAGTTTTTAGTTTTGGCAGAACATCATGTCCCTATAGGTTTTTTAATGTTTTAGAAGTAATGCATGCCCTTGGGCGAATCCCTAGTGACTCATGTATACCTCTTTTGACAATAAGGTGTTGTGGTTGCTTAGAAGTTCTTGTTTAGTCTCTTAATATCTTTATCCCTTGTCTTTCTCTTTGGCCGCCGGTCTGAGGCAGGATCACATCCCTTTGTACAAGTTTGGTGCCTTGCAGGAGTAAGGTGTTACATTTTGGTATCAGTGCTCTAGGTTATCGATTCTGTAGACTTGTCAGAGTGTGGTCTATGGTGGACCGTAGGTTACGTGTGTCATCTCGTGGTCTGTTGAGAAGAGTGGTTTAGACCTGGGGTTATCATACCTTTTGCCTTCGGGCATCTGACTGATTAGCATTGAGGTCCATTTGGGAAACGCGTTCTGCAAACGTAGGGTCCTAATTAGAAGTCTAAGCAAGTTATTAGATTGGGGAGATAACCTGGGAGGGGCCTTGTGTTGATGTTGTTTTGTGAAGTCTACGTGGGTTATCAGATTAAGGGGGACGAACCTTGTGTCATTAAAACCTTTCTTAGACAGCTTGTTCTTATCCTTATGTTTATAAGTTAGACTCCTGTGTCGAGCCTTAAGTCATAGCTCTTCTACGATTGGAAGGAGCATGGACAGATTCGGACAGAGCATCATTCAACCTGAACTAGTATAATGAGGCACGACAAGAAGAATCTCCGCAAGTGGGACCGGTGGAACCTGATCCAACTGCTAGGATGTTGGAGGCAATCGTAAGACTGACCGAACAGAACGCGAGTTGGATCGCGATGCGAGCTGAGAGGAACTGTAACCCCTTAATCAAACAATTTAAGGATTTGGGTGCAAAGAAGTTCATAGGAACCCTTAGCCCTGTAGAAGTAAAAAACCGATTGAAGGATGCCGTGCGTATTCTGGATAGGTTGGGGGTAGATGTGGATAATAGGTTTGACCTTGTAGCTTTTATGTTTAGGGGAGAAACATACCATTGATGGGAAGCCATGGAACGGTTCTTGAAGATGCTGGTGCCAGGAGTTGAACCTCCGGTACCCCAAAAAATCACTTGGGATCATTTTGAGAAAACGTTCGACGTATAGTACAAGCCCATAAACTACAAGCATCAGAAGGAGCATGAATTCATTGACTTGGAACAAGGAAGGATGATTGTGGCAAAATTCGAGATGAAGTTTATAGAGTTATCACGATATGCCACCCAGCTTATACCTGATGAGGAGATAAGGTGTAGAAGGCTCAAGAATAGATTAAGTTTTCAAATTAGGACAAGGATGACGGTTCTCGAGATGAACAACTATGCAAGACGGGTGAACATAGTGCAAGATGAATTGCAATGCAGGTCGGAAGGACCGGTAACTTTTTAGTTAAACAATTTTAGAATTTGGGTACCAAGGAGTTTGTGGAAACGGTTATTCCTGCTGACGCTAAAAATTGCTTGAGTGGTGGAGTACGCGTTTTAGACAGACTAAGTTGTTCATATGGTAAGTTCTTAAGTATCGATTTATATTCGTTTGACATCTAGACTATGTAA
>JAULJZ010094108.1:0-12159 GCA_032270985.1 Heliamphora pulchella
GAGGGCGGTCTTGGGATGCTCTCGGGTTGGTGACCGCTGGATAGACTGCTCGAGTTGTCTAGCCTGCAGTCTGTTTTCGCTGGTTAAAAATTTGTTTTTAAAATCGATATATCTCCCTCATTCGAACTCGAAACTAGGTCATTTTTGTGTTCAAATTGAAGTCCCATAAGTATTCTTTCCAATAACACCTCTCTCACATTAAAATTCTTTTTGTAGAAAAAGTTATGATCAAAATAGTGAGAGTATATCAAAATTTCTTAATTATTTTTCATCCGTTTATGGCTAAATGTCTTGGAAAAGCTTATTTTTCATTCTTATTGAAACTTTTTATCAAATTTCTTGTTCTTTGAAAGTTTGCTTATGGATGTTCATAGTTTTAAAAATGTGATTTTGAAAACGAAGGGTTTGGAGGTTTGGAGCTAGCCTTGGGTTTGAGTCTCGACTTTTAAAACATTTTGGATAAAAATATATTTTTATGTGTTTTGTTTGATCTCCATGGTTCATGGATTGGATCTCTGATATATACATGTATTGTATATTTGTTTGTGGGTTGGTTTTGAAATGTTTATCTATAGATGTACCGTGACAGTGTGTTTGTTGAGTTGGGCTTCTATTGCTCCTCAGTGCAAGTCCGAAAACGTGCGCAACGTAGGTACTCAGTTCATTCGGGTTAGTCCCCGTAAATTGAGTCGTGTGTAAATTGAGTCGTGTGGGTGCTTAGTTCCCTCAGGCTCAGGTCTCGTAAATTAAGTATTTGTCAGTTGCCTCCGTTAATAACGTCGTTATCGTGACTCCGTATAGAACTTGTCATTACTTATTGGACCATGCGCAGCTGTAGAGTAATGGACAAGAGTCTATAGTTGTTACCTTTGTCGGTGTGGCAGAGTCAGTACATAGGATTACATTCTTATCTTGCCCCCTCGGCTGCGTGTCCCGAGTTGAGAATGCTGTGTTTTACTGCTTTTCCTTAACTATGGCATGATATCTGTCAGGATTATATGCATAGTTTCAAGGATGGAAAATGTGAAGTTTTCAGGATGGAAAACTTGTAATTTTTTAGAAAAAAACTTGTTAGACTTTTGTGGTCGAGTTAGCTCCCACCATATGATTGCATGATCTGTATTACAGCTTTACAGTCTTTTTTCTATTGGATTTCGGCTCATGATGTGAAATTTTTGCTGTAAAATCTTTTTCAGGTGAGCATGTAGAGTTGACGTAATTGTAGAGGTGATAAAGGATTTGCTGTAGTTTTCTATTTTTGAGACATGTACTTTTACATGTGGCGCCTCTTTAGGCTGGTTTGTACGCTCTTTGGCGATATACTTATTCATGTATGAAAATGCATGTTTATTGTTTATGAGAGTTGAACTTGAGAAATCTTTTATTCAAATGTTGTATTTTGATTTCTAACTGTAAAATCTATTTTTGTCTTAATGAGTATTTTGGTGAGTTTTTGCGTGACCCTGGTGTTTGGGGCGTGACAGAAACCAGAAGGTATGAAGGAGGAAGATTGGGCACTCCTTGACAGATAAGACTTGGGGGTTATCAGATTAACCCTATTGCAAAACATTGCCTTCAAAATTGCGAAGGAGAAGTTGACGATAGGTTTGATGGCTACTTTGACCAACATGTACGAAAAGCCTACTACAGTCAACAAGGTTTATTTGATGTGAAGATTGTTTAACCTGAAGATGGTAGAAGGTGGGTCAGTTGTAAATCACTTGAATGATTACAACACGGTAATAACTCGGTTAAGCTCTGTGTCGATTGAGTTTAACAATGAGGTACGAGCATTGATTCTTTTGTCCTACTTACCCGAGAGTTGGAATAGCACTGTAACAGCTGTGAGTAACTTATCAGGGAAGTCAAAACTAAGGTTTGATGATGTTCGGGGCTTGATTCTTGGTGAAGAAATTCGGAGACGAGAATCGGGTGAAACATTGGGATCAATTTCGTATACAGAGACGAGGGGAAGAACAACAGATAGAAACTCTGATCGTCGAAGGTTAAAATCCATGAAGAGAAGTAAGTCTAAAAGGGGTACTACTTGTTGCAACCGTGGAAACAAGAGGCATCTCAAAAAAAAATTGTAAAGCATCAAAGAAAGGCAAAGAATGGTCAGAATTCTGCCAATGGCACAATAGAAGAAGACATTCACGATGCCTTGGTTTGCAGTATTGACAGTCTTATAGAGTCATGGATTCTGGATTCTGGCGCGTCATTCCACTTTACATCATATCAAGAAATCATGGAAAACTATGTCAGCGGTGATTTTAGTAAGATTTTTTTGGCTAATGATGAACCTTTCAAGATTGTAGGTAAAGGATATTAGGATCAGTTTGTCAAATGGGTCTGTGTGAAAGCTACTGAATGTTAGACATGTACCAAGTTTGAAGAGGAATATGATTTATTGGGGCAGCTGGACAATGAGGATCACGTGATCAGTTTCATCAATGGACTCTGAAAGATTACAAAAAGATCACTTGTGGTTTCTTAAGGAAAGAAAGAAAGTACTTTGTGCATGACTACAAATATCGGAAGTCTCATATCTGTTGTTGATACTAAATTCTTCCAAATCTCTTTCACCGAAGGCTGGGACACATGAGCGAGAAAGAGATGAAGACACTCATGTTAGGTGAAAAGTTATTAGAGCTGAAATTCATTGATTTGGATTTGTGTAGAGATTGTATCTTTGAGAAATAGAAGAGGGTCAATTTTTCTAAAATCGGAAGAACTTTGAAAATAGAGAAGTTAGAGTTTTGTTATACAAATGTATGGGGATCTACAACAGTTTAGTCACTTTGGGGATCATTTTATTTTGTCACTTCCATCTATGACTTGATAAGAAAGGTACGAGTTTATTTTTTAAAAAATAAATCCAATGTGTTTTATACTACTTCAAGAAGTGAAAAGTTTTGGTAGAGAATGAAACAGGTCTGAAAGTTAAGTGCTTGAGATCAAATAATGACGAAGAGTATATTAATACTAGATTCAATGAATTCTGTGCTTTAAATGAAATCAAGATGGAGAAAACTCCTCCAAGAACGAACACCTTAGCTCAACGGGATTCCTGAACGGATGAATATAACATTGACTGAACGTTCCATAAACATGAGAATGCACTCTGGTTTACCACAGATGTTTTGAGTTGATGCAATCAATACTGCAGCTTACTTGGTGAATCGAGGTACATTTGTCCCATTAGAGGGAAAGATACATGAAGAAGCCTGAAGTGGAAAAAAGATAAACCTGTCATTCCTGAAATTTTTTGGGCGTGTTTTCTATGTTCATGTGGATGCTGATGATAAGAATAAAGTAGAACCTAAGTCTGTCAAATGAACTTTTATTGAATATGACACAGATGAGTTTGGTTATCGATTCTAGGATGATCAAATTTAAAAAATCATTCGTAGTATGTATGTTGTATTCAATGAAAATGTCATGTATAAAGATAGGACTATAGCTTCTAATGTTTTTCCTACAGATTCTAAACATCGAAAGAACTTTAAAAATAAAGAATTGGAGTTTGTTCATAAAGATATATGAGGACCTACACCAGTTTAGTCACTTGGGGGATCATCCTATTTTGTCACTTGCATCTATGACTTGACAAGAAAGGTATGGGTTTATTTTTAAAAAATAAATTCGATGTGTTTTCTACTTTTAAGAAGTCGAAAGCTTTGGTAAAGAATGAAACAAGTCTGAAAGTCAAGTGTTTGAGATCAAACAACGGCAAAGAGTATATTAATACCAAATTCAAAGAACTCTGTACTTTGAACAGAATTAATATGGAGAAAACTCCTTCAAGAACACCTCAGTTCAACGGGGTTGCTGAACTGATGAATATAACATTGACTGAATGTTCCAGAAGCATAAGGATACACTCCGATTTACCACAGATGTTCTGAACTGATGCAATCAATACTGCAGCTTGCTTGGTGAATCTTAGTCTATTTGTCACATTAGAGGGAAAGATACTTGAAAAAGCCAGAAGTGGAAAGAAAGTCATTTTTGAAAATTTTTGAGTGTGTTTCCTATGTTTAGGGTTTCAAATAATGAGGACTGAGTATGAAACATTTCTGAAAAGATTGAGAGTGACCAAGAAGTTAGGGGTAAAGGAGTTGGAAATCTTCAACGGCTCACAGTTAGTGCTCAATCAGCTAATCAGAACATACGAGTTTAGAGATGAAAGAATGGCCATATACTTGGAGGGGCACGGGATGCTTGTTGCGGCTTTCCCACAACAGGATCTGTTGTGATCCAAAACGACGTCGATTTGGGTCTTTTGGGACTAAAACCTAAATGAGTTAAGTTACGTCATTTTGGTCTTTCGGAAAGAAAAAAAACTCCATTTACAGCTTACGAAAAAATAAGTCAGTCCTTTTCTCTTTGATTATTTTGCCATTTTCGACCTCTGCCTATGTATAACTCTCGAAAAACACATCATATGAAATGGGTTCAAAATAGGTATGCAATTGGGAGGGAAAAAAGCAGCTCAGATGCTTTACACATTTTGGTGAAAAGTTATTGCACAGAGAGAGAGAGAGAGAGAGGAAAAATATAACATCGAGAGATGAAAAGAGCACAAAAAGAGAAATTTAGAGAGAGTAATAGATGAGAAGAAAAAAGATGGGCAAAGCTGAAATTGACAAATTAATTGGATAGAGAGAAGAAGTATCTGTTTCTAACGAAGAACTAAAATACTTCAAAGCAACAAAAAATGAACAAGGCGGTCAGGATAGCAGTACTTGTAGAAGGATAGACAAGAGAGAGAGATGAGAAATATAACATTGGGAGATGGAAAGAGCACAAAAAGAGAAAATTAGAGAGAGAAATAGACGAGAAGAAAAAAGATAGGCGGAGCCAAAATTGACAAATTAATTGGATAGAGAGAAGAAACATCTATTTCTAATGAAGAATTAAAATATTTCAAGGCAACAAAAAATAAACAATGCGATCGGAATAACAATATTTGTAGAAGGTCAGACAATAGTAAGTTTATAATTAAGGCCCGTACCAAAAGCAATGATACAATTTATTTTTTCAGTGTCCAAATAAACAAGGAAATGAATATTTTAAAAAATAATATATTTATTTTATTCATATTTTTCCTTCAATCAACCAAATATATGGAAGCGGAGCAGTGGACTTCCACTAAACGATTGGCTCATAAGCTGCCACGCGCTCTCTTTTCTGAATATCCAATCTCGAAATTCAACTGCCCAACGTTCGACTCCCTCTCTTTTAACGGATAAGCCACGGCCATGGCCTCCGCCACCTCCTCCGCCCCAATCTTTGCACACGCCACCGCCTCCGCCGCCCACCACCCTCCCCAAATACCTTCCAGTTTCTCCCCCAAACTACTTCCCTCTAAACCCTCCAGACCCATCACTAAACTCCACGTCTCCTCCCCCGCCAACAAATCCGTCGCCTCCGCCGCCGCCACCACCACCTCCAAACCCACCGAAGAAACCATCTTCTTCGACGGAGGAGCACACTACGGCGACCTCATCGCCAACCTTCTTCTGGGTTTCACTCTCCTATGGCTGCCGTTAACTCTAGCGGCGGTTCTGAGGGCTTTCTACCTTCGGTACCGGTTCACCAACCTGAGGGTGACCGTTATTTCGGGGCTGACGGGACAGGACAGGAGCGATTTCTCGTACGAAGTGATCAAAGACGTTCAAGTGGTGCCTAGGTTTATTGGGGAGTGGGGTGATATAATCATTACCTTGAAGGATGGAACTAAGGTGGATTTGAGAAGTGTCCCTAAATTTAGGGAAATTGCCAAGTATTGTCTCTCCATGGCTCAAAAACCTGTGGTCTTGAAGGAAAGTGGAGCAAAAGGGTTTTGATGAGGGATTTGCTTTTGTTTTAATCCAGGGTTCTCTTTTTCCAAGAGGTATGTAAATCTTTTCTCAAATGTTAATTTGGTGCAATATTTGGATTTTTTTTTATATTTTATTTTTTGTATTTTGAAAGGTTAATGGTTTTTGTTTTTGTGTCCTGATGTTGTCATCAAATTTGGTTTTGGATGCTTTGGAGTTCTCATGAGATGGGATTATATTTATTATTACAGCTGGTTGAAGAATCATTTTCCTGATAGTTAGGGTAATCGAATTATTAGTATATGGAGTATTCTGGATATGATTATTAGTGTAGTTTTTCTTGTACCTAAGGGATGGTTGAGAGTACAATAACTCAAGGATAAATAAGACGCTGCTTGGTTTGATATGATTTTAGTATGATTAAATTTAGTAATTTACAAGAGTACCTTTTAAAATTAAGTAAATACCATGCAAAAAAAGTGCAAGAGAAGTGATAACTTCAAAACATTATTTCAAAAATTCAACTCGCAAACTTGAGACTTTTGAGATATTCTCTAGGAGAAATTGAATTTTGTTTGTTTATCACATAATGGGGAGAGATGAAAGGGCCACGTGGGATCATAATGGCAGTGCTTCTGGGACTTCTGATTTCTATCAATTCCAGTAGAATTGAAACAGCACCATGCAAAGTAGGTACTTATAAGTTTATAGCACTAAACAATATACAACAATCAGCAAATTGCCAACTTACAAAGCAGTGTTTGCATCTACAATTTTGCACAGAAGTGCTAGGGAGATACAGGGATGAGGATAATAAAAGCAGGGGCAGTGTTGACTTTTATTAATACCATCGTTTTACAAACACAAGTGTATAAGAGATTATATTTAGATATTCCAATCTTGAGCATATTATCCCAGAAACAAACATGTCCTTAGAACTTCCCAATGTTGTAATGTGGATTAATTAATCACTGGCAAACTTGATAGAAAGAAATAATATTGGCTGAAAACAGCTAAAAATGAGGCTAAAAGCTGGTTTTTGTTATGCTTCAGCTTGACAGAAAATGGTGGTACTAACTTTCCCACCATGAATGAACACAAGCTAAAAGAATGATTAATAAGAGGAAAATGTGGTGAGAACATTTCAATTGAACTAGTTTTTCCTACCTTTTTTATTTGATACCTTATTATGGAATGATGTGGCTGTAGGGGGTGCTTTTGCTTGCATAATATAAATCCAAGCTAGTTTAATAGCTTATAGTTTATTAATATTAACAAACTTGTCCATTTGGCTCAAGGAATCTGTTGACTGGATTGCTATCCAAGATAATGATTAGTTGGATGGGTAATCTTAGTATTGGAAATGAAGTTGATTAAACGAACTCTGTGCTCAGCAATTGAGAAACCCTGATCTGCTGGTCTTGCTGGAAATCCCTGTACTTAGCTAGCAATGTGTCTGTCACACAAACTGAAAACATTGCAATGGTTGTAAGCATTATTAATTTATTATAATGGTGCCTCCAGTGTTCCTAAGCTAAGGCTTTATAGTTTATCCCACATGCCCCTTCTCTTCATACCAGGTATATTGCATGAGTGGACTTGGTGAGCTGACAGAATACAAGACATCACAATAGTTTTTAGTCTCTTTTGAATGCAGGATTTGTGGGAAGCTTTTGGATTTGCTTTTGAAAAAAGAGTTCATCGCAGTCATGACAATTAGAAGAGTTTACGTCTGTCATAGTGCCTCTATTATTGTGGCATTCCAATTAGAGTGTTGTTATAAGTAGGAATGTCTTGATGTTGGTGATGGTTCTCTGTTCTTTCTGGTGTTCTAAAGTTTAATTTATCAACCTGGCAAAGGTGATTGCACGTCAGAATCAAATTTAGGAATCATATCCTGGTAGAATAGCACTGTTTGAAGCCTTTTGGCTTGTGAATCTATGAAGAGTATCAGACTTCAGAGTACTTCTCTATTGCTGATGTGTTTTGTTCATTAATCAAATAGGTTCTCTCTTTTGAAAACCTGCTTAATTAATAAAGTACTTTTAACTGAAATCCTCTCAATACCAAGTATAGAATTAATAACTAAAGGCATAATAGTTCTACTTGTTGATTTCAAACATGCCATAGAAAGTTCCGTGAAATGGTGTGAATGGCAGAGACATTGGCCTTGGAGCATAGATGTTAAAAGTAAAAGTGCGAAAAGAAATCTCTCTATGAAGCATCTGAGGTGCTTATGCACTAGCACGCAAACTACTGAAGTCAGTTATCTGAGGTGCTAATATGCACCAGCACACAAGTTACTGAAGGCCTATACAGAGTTTAACTCATTGTTGACATCTTGGAAAAATAGGTATATCTGAAGTGATAAAGTTACACAGTCCCTTCACAATATATATATATATATATTATGTACACTATATATAAAGGGAAGATAGGGGGTTTGAAGCCGTGTCACAAATTTGACGTGCAAAATTACTCACATCCTTAACTACTTTTCAGTTTTTTAAATTTTAAATCTGCACGCATACATGTGCCACCCTTCTAGTATATATATAATATGGGGACTTGGGCTTGATTAAGAATTGATTTTGCTATTGTAGAACTATGTGACATGCTTTTTGTTGTGAATAAAGATGATTTGAGTACCAAAGTGACAAAACTAGTTAATGGAAAATAGAACAAGTACTCACAAAGGAACACAACATATTTACGTGGTTCATTTTATAGCCTACATCCACAAATAAGACGACAAGAATGTTTTACGAAGGAGGGAAAATATAGGTAGACTCAATTTGTTTCTCACTTACTGCAAACTTAGTACACCAACAAATATACCAAAGCACTTGTATACCCAACTCTCTATACAAGGAGTTTACTCTATATCTCTCACTCACTACAAACTCAGTATACCAACAAATATACCCAAGCACTTGTATACCCAACTCTCTATACAAAAAGTTCAATCTATTTTTCTCACAATGTACTTCACTGTTGTTTTTCTCTATGTTTCTGGTGACTTGAAAATGAGAAATGAGATTCCTATTTATAGATAAAGTGCAGGACATAGTTTACATATAGGGCAAGTGACACAGCACGAGAAGGGACAAGAAATGAAAGAAAGGTAGTGCAGAAAGATCACAACCCTAATGCATGACCACAATCTGAACACAAATTCTCATTAATCAATTATGGCGATTACAATGCCAGATGCCTTAATTTTATGTCAATAATCTTCATAATGGATAAAAATTTTATAAAAATTTGATTAATTTTTATCTAAATCTCTAAGAAATTAAGAAACCTAATACTGTAAAAAAATTGAATATAAAATAATAAAATGCAATTATTAAAAAAAATTCAAAACTTAGCTCTCTGTCTTCTAGGGTCCGCATTATTCACTTTATATTTCTATGATCCCTAATTTTTTAATTATCTCCTCTACAATAATTAAAATTTTTCAAAAATTAACCCGCTTTTGAGAACTTGCTTAATTAATAAGTAGTTTTAACTGAAGACCTCTTAATACATTTGGACATGCCATAGAAATTCTATGTAATGGTGTGAATGGCTGAGGCATTTGCCTTGGTGCATAGAAGTTTAAAGCAAAAAGTGGAAAAGGAAATATTAGTATGATGCGTTTAAGGAGCGTGTATGCACTAGCACGTAAGTTACTAAAGTTAGCTCTTGATGACAAGAAAATTCATCTTCGTAGACTTCACCCCCTTTGAGTACTTGAGCTATTGTTCTCCTAATAAAACTCATCTCTAAATAGGCTTGGTAGCCTAAATGCTTCAAATATGAGAATAAAATAAATTAGTTACAACTTTTCCTCTTAAGGATTTGTTTCTTATTATGCTTTAACGTGATCAGATCATTGCTATCTAGGCTATCCTTCCTAATCAATAGATTAGACTTATGTCTTCGCAGATGTTAGCTTCATACTTTTCATCATCCCCAAGAGAATTGAACAATATCCATTATTGTTGCCTGTGAATAGAGTGTTGGAAGGGATATGACTTGGATTTTGACATTATTTGCATCAAACTTTTACTTTCCACCATCCATCTGTGGACAATTCTTAGCACTTGAGTGCTGAATGGTGGAAGCTACAATGGAGTGTTAATAACCCGTCTCTCCGAAATATATAAACTATATCCACAATGTTGGGGTAGTTTTTCAACATTAAAGAGATTGAATCTTTTCACAAAATCATCCTTGTGAGCTCGTAAGGCCCCACTAAAGGGACACAAGATTGTAAGTTACAAATGTTTCTTCAAAGGATAGGAAGGAACTCCACAAGACTCCAATCTAAGGGGTTTGTTTTTTTGGGTAAGTTGGGTCACGTTTGCCTATTAAAGAAAATTTTGTATGGCCTAAAACAATATACTAAAGAGTGGTATGAGAGGTTCAATAACTTTATAGTTGAAAATTGCTATTGCTGGGCTAAATAAGACAATTGTGTCTTTCATCGGAGGCTCTCAGATGATTTGTTCATTTATCTATTATTATGTATTGATGATATCTTGATTGTTGCAAGCCTAGCTTAGTGGTGAGTTTGAAATGAAGGTTCTGAGTACTGCAAATAGTATGTTGTGTTTGAAGATTTGTAGGATCACAAAGCAGATAAGTATATTAAGAAGGTAATGGGAGTAATAGTTATTAAAGGTGATAGACTCACCGAGGCTCCAAAGGTCTTTTAGGGCTTAGGCGCGAGGCGCGAAGCGAGGCATGAGCTTCATTGAAGCGAGACGCATATTGTTAAGAAAAATATCAAGAGTTATATAGACAAGTATTAAATAGTAAAATTCAATCAAACACAAATATTCAAATTCAAACAAAAATAGATAATTCACATCAAACAAAATGGAAGGTAAATGAAAATAACAAATAACTTAGTTTAGTGGGCATTCGCCCTAAGTTTGTTCTAATAATCATCCTCAACATTAGCAACAAGCAAATTAATATCATCTTCTTCCTCATTCGATTTGTATCACTCCACATCTTCCTCTTTTGTCCCCTCAAGACTTGCATCTTCTTTATCTATAAACTGAAGTGTGCTTAGTGTAGAGTTCTTCAATGATGTTCTTGATGCCATTACTCTAGTTTTGTTGTTTTTTCTTGCTCATGAAGCTCTGGCAACATCACGCCACATCAAGTTATCATCATCAAACACAAGCTCATCATCTCCATCTGATTCTTCATCCATGGTATCACATAACTACTTGTTACTTTCATCAATATTAAATAAAGATATGAGATCAAGTATATCGCGCATATTATATCAGCGTTTCAATATCCTGCTATATTTGATATAAACCAAATCATTGAGATATTTTTGTTCCAATCTATTTTATTTATTTATTATAGATTTGCAACAATTAGGAAATATATTAGATTTTATATATGGTGATAAAACAAAATCATTATGAATTCCTCAAATCCGAGGAAGATACTAGCATTTTCTAATACACTACAATTTTGTTCACAACCCGAAGAAATGCATGTGAGGCTAAGAACTCTTCTGGAAAAATTGTGCAAATGTGGAGTCTTAGAACCATATGCAACCCACCAATTAGCTGCGGAATACAAATAAAAATTAGTCAATTAGGGGAAAATAGACTAGATAGATTACATAATGGAATTTTAAATATGTAAAATAAATTACACAGTGCCCTTGTCGCTCTTTGCCTAATTGCTAATGACAATCCAAAAAAACCTTCAACTTTTATGTAAATGGTCATTTCTAATGTGATTTTATCTTGAATCACTTTTGCTTAGAGTTATCTTTGTTATACTAAGTGAGATGTTGTAGACAGAGAGAATAGTTTGGAAATAATTTTCTCATTCATTCAATCAAATTCCGAATTATACTAATCTCTACTTATAGAAATTACAAGGGTCTAAATTAAGAAATTAATCACTAATTAGTCTATCTAATAAAGATACATTCCTAATTTATAATCATTGACTAATTACTACCTAATTAACAGCCATACAATCAGTCATATAATTAGCCATACAATCAGCCATATCTTCCTAATTTACAGCCATACAATCTTGCTTAATTATCTCCATACAATCAGCCATATCTTCTTAATTTTCCAACACTCCCCCTCAAACTGGCTTGAAGATATCTTTCATAATCAGTTTGCCCATCAAAACATCAAACTGCTTCTTGTGCAGCCCCTTAGTAAATATACATCAGTAATCTGTTCACTAGTTGGGATATATGGCATACAAATCAGCCCACTATTAAGTTTTTCCTTGATAAAGTGTTTATCCACTTCTACGTGCTTTGTTCTGTCATGAAGAACCGGATTGTGGGCGATTG
>JAULJZ010094119.1:0-12157 GCA_032270985.1 Heliamphora pulchella
CGCCCGTAAATTAAGTGGTTCGTTATGGTACTCCGTATAGAACTTGTGTGTATCTAACCAGTCCCATGATGTATGGGGATTAGTTACTGGACATGGATCTATAGTTGTTACCTCTATCCCCTTGTGATAGAGTTAGTACATTGGATCATACTCTTCTTTTTCGCAATGGTACATTCCGCGAGGGAACAATGTTTCGATTACTATTTTTTCTTAACTGTGGTTGGTTGTTTGCAATGTTAGCATCACATGGTTTTAAAGATGAAAACATGGTTTTATGTTAATGAAACCGTTTTAGGAGACTTGTGTAGTTTGATGGGAAAACTCGAGGGTTTTGGATGGGAAACCTATTTTGCTTTTGTGGTTGAGTTCGCTCCCACCATATGATTGCATATTCCTGCTTTACAGCTTATTACCTGTTTCTATTGGGTTTCGGCTCACGGGTGGAAATTTTGTGTAAAACCATTTTCAGGTGATGATGTGGATGAGGAGTAGCTTGGTGGTGCTCGCGGTGGCGAAAGATTTTTATAGTTTTCCTTTTTGGTATCCATGTTCCTGAAGGCAGGTTTTGTATGCTGTAAGGCGATACACTGTATGCATGTTGGAATTGTATGTCTTTTATTTATGAGAGATACGCTTGTTGGGTATTCTATTGGTTTCAACAGGTGAATTTCAAATGTATGGAAACCTATATTTTCATATAAAACCGATGTTGGTAGATTTTCACGTGACCCCAGGTTTTGGGGTGTGACATTCGTCCACTCGAGCGGTGGTGTGGCAGAGATGTATGTCGGTAGGGGTCCGCTCGAGTGGTAATTAGGCGCTTGAGCAGTGGAGGCCTGGCGCAAAAATCTATGAAACCCACAAAAATATCTTTTGAGTCAAAAAAATATCTTTTTCAAGCCTATCTCTTTCTCTACACCTTTTCTCCACCTTATCTCTAGACTTTTAGGTGGCCCAGGATTAGTTTTTGACGATCAGTAAGTGGATTCTTGCTATCTACGCTGTGGGCTCCGCTTTCATTCGGGCAGAATCTCGTTTCAGCGAAGTTCATTTTTGGCACGTGGATTGAGGCGTTAAGTTTTTAACTCTCCGATGTAGGATCCTAGATTATATTGTCTTTAAAGGGTGCTACGTGCAATTATATGCTTTTTCACCGGTTGAAATTGCTTTAAATGTTGTGTTTTCATGTTTAAACCTTGCTGTTGAATGAAAAAAATATTTTTACGCTTTTTCTTGGTTTATTACTTGATTCAGATGTGTGGATATCCGTAGTTTTCAAAAAAGTAGTTTTGAAAACGGAGATTTTGTGAAACTTTTGAAAACCGTGTTTGGAGGTTTGGAGCTTACCCTTGGGATTGAGTATAAACTTTTAAACGTTTTTTTAGAGAAATCTGATTTGATGGATCTCTATGGTTGATGGATGATTTGGCGGTTGGCCAATGGATCTTTTTATACATGTTGATGTATAACTGTTTTTACGAATTTTTTGTAGTTAAGCTACGTACTGGTTTTTAAATGATCCTATAAATGTACCATGACAGTGAGTGTGTGGAGTTGGGCTGCTATTGCTCCTCGGTGGAAGTTTGAAAACGTGCGCAGAGTAGGTCCCTACGTATCTTCGGGTTAATCCCCGTAAACGAGGTGGTGGGTGCTTAGTACCCTCAGGTTTAGGGCCTGTAAACTAAATGGTCGTTGTTGTGACTCCGTATAGAACTTGTCATTAACTAACAGGTCTTAAATTATTCAGGGATAGGTAATGGACAGGAGTCTATAGTTGTTGCCTTTGTCCAGGTGTGTGGCAAAGTCGGTACATAGGATTCATTTTATCTTATTTTCCTCGGTTGTGTGACCCGAGTGGAAAATACTGTTGCGTTACCGTTTTTTCTTAACTGTGAAACGATATTTGCATTGTTGATATGCATGATTTTAAGAATAGAAAACCTTTTTGGCTCTTGTGGTTTAGTCAGCTTCTTATATATGATTGCATATCCTACTTTACGGTTTTATAGTCTGTTTCTATTGGGTTTCGGCTCACGGTGCGGGATTTTGTGCAAACCTTTTTCAGGTATATGTGAACATGAGGAGTTGACTTAGAGATGCTCGTGGTGTTGTAGTTTTTTCTTTTTGTTTTGAGACATGTATTCTTGCATGCGATGCCTGCTTCTAAAGGCGAGTTTTGTACGCATTGAGGCGATATATTTTATACATGTATGGAACTGTATGCTTACTGTTTATGAGGGATGAACCTTGGGTACTCTTTTTTTCCAAATGCTAGATTTTTGGGTTGATGATTTTTCAACTAAAAATCTTATTTTCATAGATGGTGTTTTGGTAGGCTTTAACGTGACCCTGGAGTTTGGGGCGTGATACAATCGATAAATGTACATCCTCTCATGCATACAAGACATGAATACGTGACCTTAAGGTCTTACAGCATGGGTAATCTGACCCTCAAATTACTGTAATCCGAATATTCCAAAAAGATAGGAATTATATCTTTACAATTTCATTTCTCAAAAGATGATATGGATAAGGGTGTACTCCTATCCATTACTCAAAAAAAAAGTCCGACAACTATCATCTCAGTCCACAATCTTCTTCCCGCTATCACCTGAAATGTTGTTAAACAACATGAGCCGAAACTCGTAGGAACAAGACTAATAATGAACATATGCATGACATGTGAAGATAGTTATGCGGGATGCACATATGAGCTTAATCAAAATCACATTGTTTGTTACAAGTCAAATTCCCTATACATAACCAAGTTTTGTATAAAAAAATTGTTGCTCCATGCTCCATGTTTTCAGAGAAATTAGTCATTATTCCCAACCGTTTTACCCATTTCAAATAACTCAACACATTTTAACCTTCCATTACCTTATCCATTTATCCAATTAAGGTTTTACCAACCCAATCCTTTACAATGCATGCACTCACACACACACACATACTTCGTTGACATTTCTCGTGCTCTACCAACTCGTGGTTTAAACATAGGAACCGACGCCGAACGAGCGTATAGACTTGCATTGTGTTACAACCACCCCGGCCACATGAGGCCCGTGAAGTAACGGGACGTTCTATACCCCGACACGACTAACGTCTTTTTTCGGTTGCTAACCAGCCGACAGAGAACCCAATCTGCGCAGTTTTTCGATCTTTCACCGTGGAGCAACTCGTGCTCAAACTTAAATGATTCTCGGATCCCAAAATCAGTCATTTTTTATATATCAAATCACAATACACACGCGCGAGTCCAACCCAAGTGGTTCCTCTTGCTAAACCCATATCATTACATGTTTTCCATTATTCACATTTTCATTATTTAGGGTTCAAACCCCGGATTAACCGTCTACATGGTTTAAATCCACTAATTCTTCGGTTTTACACCACAAAACCCACATTTTTCACTTAACATCATCACGTGTCACATAAATTCATGGGAGAAGTATGCTATAACTTATCACAACTCTCAATTTAACCAACAATCATATCAATTTCGACATACCGGTTCTTGAAATTCCAAACTCCCAATTTTCATGGTTTAGACACAAATTCTAAATCCTAATTCCTCATTTCTCAATCCAACCGTAGTTGACAACAATGTAAAGATAGAATCATGTTAAATCCTCCATATATCTAAGATTTAACCTTCATTAACATTAAACCCAAACCTAGGGCTTTGAAAATATTATTTTCATACTTTTATGTTCATAAATTTAAAGATGACGTCTCGAAAAATGAACTTCGTCAAAATGAGATTCTGTCTGGATGAACACGAAACCCTCGGCACATAGAACACGGATCTGCTACCCGATCGCCAAAACTTAAGCCCTAGGCCCTCGAAAGCTAGAGAGAAGGTAGAGAAAACTTGAAGAGAGAGAAAAGATAGAGAAAAAGATATTTTGTTTTCAAAAACCAAGGCAAGGTTGACTTTATAGATGTTCGCGCCCAGCCACCACCGCTCGAGTGCTCAAGCCCCGCTCGAGCCGACCCTTACCGACATAACACTCTGCCACACTACCACGCGAGCACACCACCACCGCTCGAGCGGTCACCCACCGACCCAACCCTCGGCCACCAGCCCGCTCGAGCGCACAACCACCGCTCGAGCGATCAACGCTGGAAGAGAAAACCCAAACTAAAAACCGAAACCAAGAGCTCGCACGCACAACACCGATATACAACGGTAAACAACACGTCATATAATATCGCAAAAATTAAAACGGGTCAGGGTCTCACACTATTAGTGTATAGTTGAGAACGAGAATGTGATAGTGTAAACAACGAGAACATAGTGGTTTTATGTTGAACCCTTGCAACTATTAGTATAATTGAGAACGAGAACTTTAGTAGTATGGACAATGAGAATATAGTGAGCTAGGTTGATCTCTTGCATTGAAAAGTGTATATTATTGTGTATCTCGTGTATGTATATTGTTGGGTATTGGTGTTTTATGGAAATGTTAGTTGGGTTATAGTTGTTCCTCTGAGCGCATAGCTCATGGCATTTAATGCCCAGGTGAAGAAGGAGTGTACGAGGAGACAATCTCGACTAAGGAGGAGGAGCACTAGACTTTGCCTGACGCTGAAGAAGAAACCACCGAAGAATTTCAAAATTAGTTAGAAATGCAATATTTTTTTTCCGCAACTCTGATGCACCTTTTGTAATTTTGGGAATTCTCTTTTGATGTATTAAAGTCTTCCTCCTTTTGATTTATTCTTTTAAGTCGAGTTAATTACTTATAAGTGAGATGGATAGTTTATGCAAAAAATATATATGATATTCTCACAAGTAATTAAAGAAAGAGTCTTGTAAATGATGCGTCCAAAAAGTGGGCCATCACAGTTTGGTATCAAAGCTTAGGTATACAAAACCCTAGTAGCCTTGGGTAATGGGTAAACCTAGGTTCTATTGTATGAATTATATGAATACATACTTGTTATTTGTAACTATTATGTATCACACCTTTATTAAAGAGTAATAAAGGAAGTATAAGAACAAGAGTTCTTTTAAAAATATTTTAAACACCTTAAATCTTATATGAGCCACCCCATTTATTCCTTATAGCAACGACTATTCTATAGACGACGAATGGGACTACGACCCCGAGGAAGAGATAGACTAGGAAGAAGAAAGCTGCTTCGAGTTCGAAAAGTTCAGAATTGGATCGCTAGTCTACGCCAGAATGTTTCCAGAAGTCCGATGTGCGTGGAACAGGGATGAAACTTTTCCTCTTTTCTTGGGCCCAATAACTATACTAAAAAGGCTCGACAAACTTAACTACCGCTTGGACATACCACGTGGATTTGACAACAAATAGGGAACTCTATCAGCACAAGATGGCTACAGATTCAACAACCCCAAGACATGAGAGGGATGATAAACCCATGGAACCCCAATTTAGACTTTGACAACCCGGACACTTACAAGGAAATTTCCATTGCCATCACCAATCAAGCTTGTAGGGGACCCTCTGCACAAATTTACGTAGAAGTCCTATGGAAATGTTACGGAATTCAAGAAGCACGATGGGAGGACGAGAGCAAAGTTTGATGGTTCTATCCCCATCTGTTTAATTGAACCTTATCATGATGTATCTTTCGTGTTATTTTTCCTTTTGTTGTAGTACTCAGTGATTAGTATCACTAGAGTTTTGAGATTCTATTTATGTAGTAACACTCAGTGATTCGTATCATTGGAGTAACTCCAAACTTGTAACCTTTATTCAACAAAATCTTAATGAAATGCCTTTGTGTTACATGATGTGATCTTTTTTTTTTAAGTTGATTGTGCGAACCCTAATGACTTGTGCACTTAAGAAACTCATACATAAATGAACAAATCAAGAAAATAAAGTCCTTATTTCTTTTCTTGTAGGAATGTCTAGACGAAGAGGTAGAGGGAGAGGACGAGGGATCCGACTTGAAACACCCGAAGTCCTTAATCAAGACTCACCTCACTAGAAAATAACCAAGACCATGGATTGGGAGAACTAGCCTAAGCTCAGAGAATATTGGCTACCAACCTAAACCCACACCTGCCGCGAGTCCTTCACGACTGAGCCTGGTTATTGTCTGAATTTCGAAGACAGAGGCCGAGAAGTTAGAGAGAAGGGAGAGATTTCGTTTTGAAGAAAAAAAACTTAGTTTGTAAGTTTTAAAAATATCTCATAAATATCGATAACCAAGATATTTTTAAGTCACGAAAATATCTTCTTTTTTTAAAAAAAATTTCGCACCACAACGCTCAACGGCCCTAGGAACCAACCCCACATGCATTTCTAAGCTCGAACATGCATAAAACGCAAATAAACATGCAAATTCTAAAATGACAAACAACGCGTCAAAACATCGTAAAAAGAGAAAATGGGTCAGGGTCTCACAACTCTACCCCCTTAAAGGAATTTCGTCCCCAAAATTCAACACAAGGCCAAAAGAAAAACGACCCCGTCGATTACAGTCGACACAGGCACGATAAGTGGTCAGTCAAACCACTCCTAGGACAAAGTCAAACATAGTCATATACTCTAAACAACGGCTAACTACATCAAGGACACAGATCTACCAACTCATCCCAACATCACGTCCTCACCAACTAAGGTCTCTACCCACAACGCACGACCCACGGAGTTCATCATCAACCCCCAAACAGATGAAATGAAGACATGCAATGCTCTTGTGTCGATAAGAACACCGGCCCAAAACCTGCACACTCAAAAAGTACCTCTGCTCACTGGAGGAATAGCTGCATCATTATACACAACCGGTGCATTGGAAGAACTGGGATCAGTAAGGGCATACACTCGGCCCTGTGTCATACCAGTCTGTCCACCATAACCTGGGACTGTCAGTTGTCGTACTAACTAAATTAAAGCACCCCCATCAGTAACCCTGGAAGTCTGAACTACGGGCTGCTGCCGCCGATACTCGAGTTGCCCCTGCACAAACGAACCCACTGGTGTGCCTACCGTGCTCAGCACACTACCTCCCTGAGGACAGTTTCTGCGAATATGTCTAGACTGGCCACATTCAAAACAAACCGGTGGCTCCCTCCTCTACGACTACACGGGTACCGAACTCTAAGACTGCTTCGGCTGTGGGCAATCTGTTACACGATGCCTAGGTTGCCCACACCAATAACAGCTAAACTCCCTCTGCTCCGGCCTCCTAAATTGATGCCACCGATAGCGCTGGTACTAAAAACTGCTGTCATGATCCAGGGACATCAGAAATAGGACCAGAGGACCTCTGCCTCGTGTTGAAGCGCCCACCTGACTGTGCCTCTGTTCCACCTGCTGGAGGCAAAACTACCCAGATCTTTCTTTTTGCAAACGATTATCTGGAAAAAAAAAATTAACTGGACGGGCAAATTCCAAAATGGACTCTAGATAAAACTTTTCAAGATGAACGATCAAAATAAAACCCGTGCAACCAAAGTTAATTTAGAAGAATACTTTTTTACCGGTTGAATCTTCAACTAAGAATTGAATTCGAGTTGAAGCTCATGTTATATCTTTTACTGTATTCTTTTATGCGATTTTTGGATATAGTATGGGCTATAATCCTCTGAGAACTCGAATCAACAGAACCTGGACAGTTTTAATCTTAGAAGACAAGTTATGGAATTGGTTCAGCCTACTTACATATTTATAGGGCTACATGAGGGACCTGAAGAGTAATTATGAGTAAAACTTTCAGTAGAACAGAGACATGTATCAGCAATTTTCATAATTAAGTAAACCTCATAGCGGTATCTGCAATTATGGAAACCAGCAGCAATTTCTGTAATTTTCATAAAATACTGAATTATAGTTCACACCACTAAAGAACTATAATTACACTCTAACCCATAATCTCAAGGCCATATAGCATTGATCTCCTGTTATTAAATGTTTACCTTTTCTCCACACGTTAAGATTCCCAATGCCCGGCAATTAAATTTAATTACTGACTATTTAATTTAATCGGCATCTTGATATTCCTTAAGCCCTTTCGCTTAACTTATTTGACTGCCGGATAATCAAATCCATCGGCAGGGTTTAGCCATGTCAAAACTTATAAGTTTCCTTAAAGGGTTATCGTCAATCCCGAACTTTCGGGACGTGGATTCCGTCAATAATTAATATTCGTCATATAAATAATATCGCTATATAACTCACCGAGAATATAGACCCATAGAATATCGCACCTTCTAATGAATCAAAATAACAAATATTAAATATACGCAAATCAATAATTATTTCAAGAATAAGAGGATAAGCACTATTCATAATAATCTTGGGATGTGAATTAATTTATATAGTCAGTATAAAATTTATTACCCTAAATGTCCCTTTCAATACACACAAAGTGTACTAGCATAAAGAGTCAGAACAATAAACGACGCTATTATTTGTTCCCTATAACCAAGATAGGCCTACTAAAACTCTGTGCCATAGTCGTACCGATAGTATGTCCGTTTCCATCTAAACTGTGAACATAAAATTTATATTCTGTAAGAACCTAAAATCTGATCTTTTGTGTGCAAGTCGTACTCTACACACCAGATTAAATACTATACAGAATATCAGACATTCATGCATAACATTAAAGAAATGATACACATACATTGCTCATAAAAATTTTCATAAAATAAAAAATTAATTTTATTAAAATAAAATTAAATACTAAAAATATGGTTTTCAGTATACCAATCCTAACAATCTCTCACTTATACTCAAAATGATGCTAACATACATCTGACTCTCATGCCCTCTACATGACTATCAAAAGTCTTAGCCAGTAAGCTCTTTGTAAAGGATTTGCAAGGTTGTCTCCTGATGTAAGCTCTATGTTTGACTGAAAATCTGAGTCTGTGTACCCCAAAGGTACTAGACTGGCTGCCTAGTAAATCAACATATAATCCTTAGTCCTTTTCAGGTACTTGATTATATTCTTTACCGTAGTACAATATTCCTACCCTAGGTTAGACTGATATCTGCTAACAATGCCAACGGCAAAGCAGATGTCAGGTCTAGTGCAAAGTATAGTATACATGAGGATTCCTACTGCCGAAGCATATGGAACCTCCTTCATCTTCTCTATCTAATTAGGTGTCATAGGACACTGATCCTTGGATAGAGTGATTCCATGCCTGAAAGGGAGAAACCCTTTTCTTAGAATCCTGCATGCTAAAACGAGCAAGGATATCATCGATATACTTTGTTTGTGATAAGCCCAACATCCTTTGTTTTTGATCTCACACAAGCTTGATCCCAAGGATATGACTGGCTTCTCCCAAGTCCTTCATATCGAACTGCCCAGATAACCATACTTCAACCGTAAATAATGCCCCCACATCATTTTCGATGAGCAAGATATCATCTCCATAAAGTACTAGGAAGATCATCACGCTTTCGTCACGCTTGTACACACAAGACTCATCCGAACTATGATCAAAACCATAAGACTTAATAGCTTGATCAAACCAACTGTTCCAAGACCTTGATACCTGCTTAAGTCCATATATAGATTTCTTAAGCTTACACAGCATGTGTTCCTGGCCCTTTACAATGAATCCGTCTAGTTGTATCATATAGATACACTAGTCAAGACTTCCGTTAAGAAAGCTATCTTGACGTCCATTTGCCAGATTTCGTAATCGAAATGAGCGATAATAGATAAGAGAATCCAGGTAGACTTAAGTATGGCTACCGACGAAAAGGTTTTCTCATAATCGAACCCTTCTTTCTGAGTGAACCCTTTAGCAACGAGCCTAACTTTAAAGGTTTCATCATTCTTGTCTGCTCCTCTCTTTCTCTTGTAGATCCACTTGCATCCAATGGGTTTTATCCCTTCGGATGGTTCTACAAGTTTCCAAACCTGATTGGAATACATAGATTTTATCTTGGAATTCATAGTCCTTTGCCAAAGATCAACATCTTTGTCCTGAAGTGCTTCATTGTAGTTACAAGGTTCGGTATGTAGTTCTACCGGGATCTTGTCAAAAGACTCTCCTAATAACATCTACCGATCAGGTTGATAAACAACCCTCCCACTACGACGAGGCACTGCCTGTGTCTGTGTATTAGCAGTAACACGCTGTGCAAAATTTGAATCCTGTGCATCAGCACCATTTCTTGATTTGCACTTGTCCCGATAGTCCTCCCACTACGACGAGGTAATAGAATATCAGTGACTTATTCTTTCGTTCCACTGGTATTTCCTCTCAGTTCTTCCAAAATAAAGTTTCTTTTGGGTCTATGATTAATAATATAATTCTCTTTCAAGAATCGGGTATTGGTGCTTACAATGACCTTCTGATTCTTAGAATTATAAAACAGGCCACCCTTCATTCCCTTGGGATACCCCACAAAGAAACAAACTTCTGTCCTCGATTTCAACTTACCCGCGTTCCCTTTCAGCACATGTGCTGGATACCCCCAAATTCAAATGTGTTTCTAACTAGGCTTACGTTTGGTCCACAATTGTATGGGAGTAGAGGGTACTAATTTAGAAGGTACCATGTTTAGAATGTAAGCCACTATCTCTAAAACGAGTCCCCAAAATGAATCGGATAAACCTGAATAACTCATCATTGACCTTACCATCTCCATAAGAGTCCTATTCCTTTTTTCTGCTACACCATTCTGCTGCGGAGTGCCAAGTGTACTGAACTGGGATGTAATCCCCTCTGAAGACAAGTAGTCCTTAAACTCTTCAAAGAGGTATTCCCCACCACGGTCGAATCGTAGTGATTTGATACTTTTATTTAGACGCTTCTCCGCCTCTGCCTTGAATTCTTTGAATTTTTCAAAGTATTCAGACTTACGATGTATCAGGTAAATGTATCTATACCTTGAGTAGTCATCAATGAAACTGATGAAGTAATCAAAGCCACCTCTAACTCGGATTATCAAAAGACCACACACATCAGAATGAACTAGCTCCAACGGTTCTTTTGCTCTATAACCTTTGGCCAAAAAGGGCTTTTTGGTCATTTTACCTTCTAAGCATTCACGAACTGAAAGTGTCTCCACTTCTAATGAACTCAAAAGTCCATCTGCTACCAGTCTGTTTATCCTTTTTAGATTAATATGACCCAAGTGTAAGTGCGAAAGAAACGTTTAGTTCATTAAAGAAGAAAACTTTCTTTTATATGGTAAATTGCGTTATTCATTTCAGTCAGTTGCAGTGTATGAGAGATTAGAGTAATAATATAAAAATCATCCACCAATGTACCAGAACAAATAACAGAGTTATTAAAATAAACCAAATATCCATTTTTAGCCAATCCAGAAATGGAAACTAAGTTCCTTCTAATGGCAGGTACATAAAAACAATCTCTTAATATTAAAATCCAATCTCTACCAAAACTGGGAGTGGCATCTCCTACTACAACTGCTGTTACCTTTGTATTATTACCCATATGCAGGTAAATCTCACCATCACTAAGTTATCGGGTATCTTAGAACCCATACAAAGAATTGCAGACATGATTAGTAGCTCCCGTATCTACACACCAGGTACTGGTAGATAACACCGTTAAACATATTTCCACAACTAGTGAATAGAAATTACCCTTGTTGTTCTCCTTATTGAGAAATACTGGACATAGTTTTTTTCAACGCCGTGTTAGGTTACAATGAAAACATCTGCCTTTCGGCTTTATCACATCAGTCCGTAGCCCACTAACTACCCAAGAAACTGTGTCTCCCTGTTGCTGAACCTTTTTTTTCTTCATGCCTTTCGGCCCCGAGTAAGAACCTTTTTTAGAAACAAACACATTTTCTAGTATTGAAGGAATACCATTGGTAGTTAAAGCAATATCCAAGTTACTTTTTCAGTCAACAAAATTTGGTACCGCAAGTTTGTTTTCTTTGAGTATTTAAGCGGGTGAGTTGAAAGCCATTTTAATCATGAGAATCACATAATTAAAAAATTGTTAATTATGA
This sequence comes from Heliamphora pulchella, assembly GCA_032270985.1. Lineage (NCBI taxonomy): Eukaryota > Viridiplantae > Streptophyta > Magnoliopsida > Ericales > Sarraceniaceae > Heliamphora > Heliamphora pulchella. The sequence goes on from JAULJZ010094119.1 coordinate 11,940, forward strand.
TGAGCAAAATTTTAAATTTTTTTTAATTTGGTTTCCTCTACCATTTTAAAATTAATTCGTCAGCAACCTGGTAACCTGAGAATAGCATGCCCCGATGGGAGGACGTCTACTATTCTTCATAAGACCAGATAGGTCAATTCCTTTTAATTTTACTATCTAGGCAACTGACCATGCCAAGTAAAATTAAATAACTGACATAGTTTCGGTCTAGTATATAA
>JAULJZ010094130.1:0-12157 GCA_032270985.1 Heliamphora pulchella
TATCGAACGATCAAAATAAAAACCCGTGCCACCACAGTTAATTTAGATGAATACCTTTCGGTCATTTCTTCAACTACGAATTTTGATTCTCCGAATTGAAGCTTCAAACATACCTTCTATTGTATTCCCGATGCAATTTTTGAATGTAGTGTGGGTTACGATCCTTCAAGAATTAGTACCGGTAGAACCTAGACAACCTTAATCTTGAAAGACAACTTATGAATTTGATTCAGTCTACCCGCATATTTATAGCCAATGTAAGAAACCTGTGGAGTAATTATGATATAGATTTCTAGTGTGACCTAGATACCATTCCAGCGATTTTTGTAAATATGCAAACCTCTTAGCGGTTTCTATAATTATGAAAATCTTGCATCGATTTCTACAATTTTCATAAAACACTAAATTACAATTCATATCACTAAAGAACTGTAACTGTACTCTTAGCCATAATCTCAAGACCAATTTGCATTAGGCCCCTGTTATTAAATACTTAACTCATCTTTTCATGTTAAGATTTTCTATACCCGCCAATTAAATTTAATTACTGACAATTTAATTTAATCGGCATCTTTAAAATTTCTTAAGTCATTCCGCTTAACTTATTTGAATGTCGGATAATTAAATCCACCTACAGGGTTTGGTCCCGTCAAAACTTATAAGCTCCCTTAAGGGGGTATCGTCAATCTCGAACAATCGGGATGTGAATTCCGTCAATAATTAATATTCACCATATAGTTAATGCCGCTATCCAACTCATCGAGATTATAGACCCACAAAAGAACGCACCGTCTAATGAATCAAAACAACAATATTAAATATACGCAAATAATAATTATTTTAGAATTAAGAATATAAGCACTTATAATAATCTTGGGGTATGAATTAATTTATATAGTCAGTATAAAATTAATTATCTAAATGTGGTCCTGTTCAATACACACAAAGTGTACTAGCACAGTGAGTCAGAACAATAGACGACGCTATTATCTGTTTCCCGTAATCAAGACAGGCCTACTAAAACTGTGTGCTACAATCGTACCGATGGTTTGTCCAATTTCATTTAAACTGTGAACAAAACTTATATTCTGCAAGAACCTATAATCTGATTTTCTGTGTGCAAGTCGTACTCTACACTCTAGATTAAATATTGTATAGAATAAAGGACAACCATGCATAACATTAAAAAAATGATATTGCATTCATTACTCATTAAGATTATCATAAAATAAAAAAATAATTTTATTAAAATAAAATTAAATATTAAAATTAAATAAAATTCATGATTTTTAATATACAACCCTGACGCAAAAATGATTTATAACTCATATATAAATCATATATATGAGGAATAAGACCATGCATGGATGAATCAAGGGCCAATGAGCCTTGCATGTAAACTTTCTATATTATGTCTCGTGAGATCCGGCTAGAATTTCAGAGTTTGTAGTAATTTTGGGTCAAAACTCAACCCATTATCTTTATATTGTTTTTGTAGTCTGGTATGAATGCCCCTTACATGCACGAATTTTTACAAAACCAATTTTTATATTTTTTATATTTTTAACATTCCTACCCTGAAATGACCAAAATACTGTTATGAGCAGTAAACTTTGAAATAGTGTCATTTCTTTTAAAAAATCTCTTTTTGCATGAAATTGGTGAAAAAAAATTCGATTTTTGTCTTATCTTTTCAATCACATTGGAATCTCAAAAATATTAAATATAAAATAAGTTATGCTATTTTTTCCCAGAGATATCAAATCTGAACACTCTCTTATTAAAAATTGTTTTCTCCCAAATCATATTGTTTTCTCCCAAACCTACATAAATTGTTTTAGTGACCAATAAAAGATGTGTTAATTTTATCAAAAAATGTGTTTTATTTTTTAAAGGTGAAATATATTTTTTAATTAAACTAGAGATATCATTACTGCAACATTATCACTCCACCACCATTATTGTCACTAGCACAATATCTCTACCTCTCATCACATATGTCATTGTTGTTACTATCGCCATGCTCCCACTACAATCACCACAACTATCACCACCCTCTACCCATTGATGGACCTAGGGGTCTGATGGGAGCGGCCACCCTTACTAAGTTTCGTAAAAAATTCAAAATTATAGTAGTATTAATCTAAAATATTACAAGTTACATAGATTCGTCCCTTTAAAATTTTTTTCAAAAGCTTAATATCTATTCCTTAAAAATTTATAAGAACCATTCGTTCTCTCCTGAACAAAATACATACGTCCGTCCCAAAAGTTATTAGTATGTCAAAAATATTATTTTTAATATCTTAATGTCGTCTATTCAATTACTATTTGCACGTAAGAAATAATATTATATAAAAGGACAATAGTTACTATACATTAATATGACTTTATATTAGCATAAAATGTAATGTGTTAAATACATATATATTGATTAAATACACAGACTTAATATATTACCGTATTATTTTGACATTCTAATCATTATGAGGCCTTGTTTGGGATAAAATAAAAAAACTTGACTTATTTTTTCCTTTTTTAGTTTTTTTTTAATCTTTTGAATAATTGTTTTATTTTTAAGTTTGTCTCAATTAAAGAAATCAAAAAGTATTTTTTTAATCAAAAGATGAAAATCTATTAAAGACAAAAATAAGAAAAAATAATCTAATTGATTGGCCTTTTTTATTTATTTTTGTGTTTTTGAGTTTTTTATTTTTTATGATTTTTTATCACCTTTTGCAATCGTCTGGGAGAAGATTTCGATAAGAAATTTCTTTGATCAATAAAATTAGTTTATTAAAATAAAAATAAATAAAATTAAATAAACTAATAAATCATTATTTAAAATAAGGCCTGAGTTGTCACCACCCTCTCTTCATTCATTTCTCTCCTCTCTTTGAGAGTGCCTTAAAAAAATCAAGCTAAGCCCTCGTTTGGCAATACACTTAAAGTCGACTTAAAGTTTAGTTTTCTTTTTTCTTTTTGCTTAAAAACCCCAAAAGCTAAAAAATCTCATTTTTTAATTCAAAGACTTTTAGCATTTTTTTCTTTTTACATAATTTTTTTTATATTTTTTAAAAATATCATTACTTTTATTATACACATCTATTTTTTATAAAAATTATATTTTTAAAATTTACTGGTCAAAATTTATCAAATAAGATCTATATTGAATATAAAATTATCTAAAAATAAATTTTAAAAAACTATAACAACTTTAAATAAAGCTTTTTGCCTTTTGGCATAAAAGCCATCCATATCCCAACTAAACGAACTTTTAACCTTTTTAACTTAAAGTAACTTTAAGTAAAAAATCAAGCTAAGCCCTCGTTTGACAATACGCTTAAAGTCGACTTGAAGTTTAATTTTTTTTTCTTTTTGCTTAAAAACCCAAAAAGCTAAAAAATCACGTTTTTTAATTCAAAGGCTTTTAGCCTTTTTGCTTTTTACATAATTTTTTTATATTTTTTAAAAATGTCATTACTTTTATTATACACATCTATTTTTTATAAAAATTATATTTTTAAAATTTATTTGTCAAAATCTATCAAACAAGATCTATATTGAATATAAAATTATCTAAAAATAAATTTTTAAAAATTATAACAACTTTAAATAAAAATTTTTGCCTTTTGGCGTAAAAACCATCCATATCCCAACTAAACGAACTTTTGATCTTTTTAACTTAAAATAACTTTAAGCTAAAAAATTTGGCTTTAAACCGGTTGCCAAAAGAGATACACTTTTATTTCATGTTTATTCTATACTCACATAGATGGTGGGTAAGTCATGAAGTAGGACTCACAATGTTAAGAAAGTGTGCATATTGTCTTTTTTGACTTGTGGTTCTTAATAGTTATCTGAGATTGGTTGTGAATATGGAGTGAAACATATTGTAACATGAGATGTACTAAAATTGCTAGCTCGTCTTATAAATTAGAATTCAAATTTTAGTTTATACATTTCATTTGGTTGAGCTTAAAATTGGCTTAGCTTAAAGCCTTTTTGCTTAAAGTCCCAATAGGTTCTCTTCGTTTAGCAATCTAAATGTTTATTGTTTTGCCTATATATTAACTAAAATACTTTTACTCATTTTTTTTAAGAAAAAAGATAGCAAGTTCTATGCACATTTTTTTTCAGTGCTTTCTACTTCACAAGCCTTAAAATACATTTACTTATTTTTAAAAATATCAAAATTGTTATTGTACATATTTTTTTATATAAAAATTATACTTTCAGAGCATACTCATTGAGATCTATCACATAAGATGGATCAATATTTGATATAAAATTATATATAAAAAAATATGGATCTTATAGAAATAAGATACATATTTTTAGAGTCAAATGATGGTAACATATTACTTTATTACTTGTTAACTTAAAATTATTTTAAGCCAAATAAGCTTTTAGTCATAAGCCACCTACAAATTTTGTCAAATTAACATTTTATTTTCTTCGCCTTAAAGTGACTTTAAATAAAAAGTTCAATTTTTAGTCTAGTTAACAAACAAGCATTGTTAGTCAGGTAAAGAATTTAGAAAAATCACATTTGTGTGTGCTTAAAATTTTGGGTAAGTCTATCTACTAACACTAAATATTTTAGTAACACTACTAAATAAACACTTATTATACAATGTCTAAGTTCAATATAAAAATTGTCCAATCCTTTTTTTTGCAGTGCACTGTATTTTCTAGAAAAGTATTTAGTACTAATTAGTAGACTTACTCTATTATATTTTACCTGTAGTTTTTATTTTCAAAATTAATAAACACAATCTTGTTACTTAAAGTACTAAATTTATAATTATAACAAATAATTGAAATCATAATTAAAGATTGCTTCTGATTACAAGTTATAGTTGCTATTAATTTTAGCAACAAGTTGTCAATTTTTTAAAAAATATTCAGAACTTCTTTAATTACTTTTTTTTCTTCAAATAATTGACATTATTTTTAAATATTCACAACTTCTATTATAAATTATAATTATAATTTCTTCAATTATAATCTATAAATAACTTGATTCGGGCTCACGCTACTGATATGTAAATTCAGTTAGCAAATTACTCGTGCCTAAAAGTGCTATTTAACATAATATAATTTAAATATTAGTTTTGGGCAACAAGTAAGAATCACTATTTGAAAAAACACCTTTTGCTTTGGAGTTTTTTTGCGATGGTTCATTTGCCGATGCAAAAGGTGATTTTTTGAGGTGGCAAAAATTGCCAACGCAAAAAAGTAAAAACTAATTATTTATGACGGCATAAAGGCAGTTGCAACAATTTTCTACGCAAAAAAGTTCATTTGCGGCGGCATCGTTGCTATCTTAAAAACTTTTAAATAAAAAAGTACATTTTGATTTGTATTAATTAAATTATATTTTTTAAATATTTAGATGTGAATGAATAAATAATATGAATATTTCAATGTGAGGAAAGAATGGATATTTTATTACATACAATGGATGTGAATGAATTGATAAATATATATTATTTTAAAAAATATTTTTTGTGTTGGCAAAATCTCATAGCTAAAAATAATATACTGTGTTATAAATATGATTTGTGTCAGCATTAAGCCGTTGCTAAATGTTGTAGTAACTATTTGTGACGGTGATTATAAAGTCTGAAAATGAATTTTTATATTATTTGAGAAGGTAAAATTTTCGTCGCAAAAAGTATTTGCGACTGCACATTTGGCCGTAGCAAAAGATTGGCCTTTTTTCATAGCATTTGTGTCAGCAAATAGACTGTTGCTAAAAGTATGTATTGCCATCACTAATTGTTTGCGACAGTTTGTTCCGTCGCAAAGCTCTTTTGCGATCCGGCTAGTTGCTACCACATTTGCCATCACAAATAAAGTTGACGCAAAAGGCCCTTTTTAGTAGTGTAATTTAATAAAAAATAATTGGGTAAATTGCACTCACCTTCTCTGAAATTTAGGAAAACTTTAAGGATTTTCCCTTAGTTTACTGAAATGACACTACACTCTCTCTTATTTTAATTGTTGGTATTAAATTCTCCTTTCGGTACTAACGACGTTAAAAGCATTAACAAAACTTTCTTACATTATTATTTTATTTTTTCAATATTTGATATATGTCTTTTTTTTAACTAAAAAATAAAAATAATAAACAAATAATAAACCCTAAGTTGCACCCCTCCCTTCCATTTTACGTTGTTGTCACCTCCGAAGAAGACACGATTGAAATCGACGCAGGTCTTCCTCCATTCGTCGTCCTTGTCACCGGCGGCGGCGTGAGAAGTGACCACTTGACGGCGGCCTAAGAGTCGTCATAAGCTACGAAGAAAGGGTGCTCGGGGGATCTTCTGTAGTCGACGGACACCGCGACATGGCTTCGGCGACGAGCGAGTTGAGATAGTTGTGGTACTCCGAGGAAAAGGTGGTTTCGATGCAAAACTCGCAGTCGTGGAAGTAAATGAGGAGAGGAAGCTTATAATTTGGGTCAGTGATTTTGGGGAGGAAGAGCTTGACGACGACTGCCATTTCTGGTCAGATTGTAGACACCCCAATCTGACCAAGTCGAATCTTAGGCATTCGTCTCGAATACGCCCTGATGACAAAAGAATGAGAAACAAGCTCGGAGATACTCCTAAGCAAGTGAAAACACAAAAACCATCAAATAGCCCAAGCCGTAACTTTCATTTCTAACAACCGTCACTATTTGATCCTCGCTACTACTTTTTGATCTTGGCCGCTACCTTTGTTGTAACGGCCACCACTTTGGAAACCCCACCGCTACGTTTCATCTTCATACTGATTGCAGCCTGAACTGTAAAAAGAAAAAAGGTGCTAGCCTAAATTGTTAAAAAGCAAAAAGGTAACGGCCGACAATATTACCCTTTTTTGGACAGGTGGCAGCATTCCAGAGGAGTCTGCCTTGCTCGTTTTACCTATAAATAGACATCGTTTCCAAGCCAAAGAAGAGGAGAACAATTCCAAAACACCCTTACTCTGCCAAAATCTATTCTTACTTAATATCCTATACTTCCCAAGTCATTTTTGTGTTCTTACTTGCCTTGGAGGAGTTCTTGGAGCTTGTATTGGATTGAAGACCTCCTATTCACACCCCCGAGGGACCATTTGAGGCAGATATACACACGAGGTAACCTTAAGAACTATGACTTTTCTTTGAACCCTTATTTTCTTCTTCGAAGGTATCGTGGCTGAGGTTTCTATTAATTTATTATCATTGATTTCTATACAAGCATCATTTTCCTTAAGTTCTTACTATATTCAGTTCCTTTACAGTCTTCTGCTCCATATAGTTACTATTGTTTCTGTTCTGTTTTCATACTCACCAGTACACCAAACACATTTGAAGTTTTTTGAGCTTCAACAAAACCAACGGCCGTGACCTTTGAATGACACGGCTGTGAGGTTTGTTTCACCTATAGTAACGACCGTGAGGTTTTTATACCGAGCTATCACCTTTATGCTTATGAATAGTCCAGCCGTGATATTTCTTTATTCAGGTCGTGACCTTTGTCTTGAGCTAAGAGTGTGAGAATGTCTTTAAAAGTTTCGTGATATTTATACTTTATAGTTTTTTTTTCTCTTTGCTGTTCTGGTATGTATTCTTTTTTAATTTATACCCTTGTTTCCTTCCTTGAGGGGCAATGAACAGTAGATCTAACACCAGATCAGTGGGTTGTGATCACTGTTCTTTATGCTTTCATTTTAATACCTAATATGGATCTAGAACATGTCGTTCGTGACTTTAAATACCCACAGCCGTATATTTTATAAGCCATAAAGTGCTGGCCGTCATATGTGATTATCATAGCCGTCAGTTTTACCTCTATGATTGTCGCAGCCGCCCTTTTACCTTGGCTACGGCCACGTGATTTTTGAAAGTCAGTGACATGAGAGATGTGTTTATACATCTTTTTTTCCACCCGCAGTGTCCAGTAATTTCTATTTAGTATTTTTCATTACATGGAGGATGAAGGATGAGAGATTTGGCCTAAGATTGATAGGCCATGGCCGCTATCATGTCTATCCTACACATTTGGGCCCCTTTTTGGTCCTCGCTTCACATCCATACCCTTTTTGAAACCCTGAAAACCACAGCCCCGACTTTCGTTTGTCACGGCCACGAGGTTTTATTTATCATGTTTGTTGCGGTAATCCTATATTTTTCATGGCTACCAACTGTGTGACCTTTTATGTCACTGTCGCGACATGTGTTGCTATGGTCGTGTGTTTTATGTATATCCAGTAGCTTGAAATATTTTTTTAATCTTTTCTATTTTGTTCTGTATAACCTGTTTATAGCATGTTAGAAACTGAAACTTTGTTGCATGTCCCTTTGGTCTTTATTTGTGTGAGACCTTGACATATTTTATTTTCGGCGTTTTCGAATGCGCGTTACGTGTTTTCGTTTGAGCATGTTTTTATTGCTTTCGATGCATGATCGGGTTTAGGGTTCCCGGGATTGTGGGCCGTTGTGGCGCGAATCTCAAAATTTTTAAAAAAAAGATATTTTGGAGGCCAATAAATATCTGGAGTTAGATATTTTCCAAAAGATATTTTTTGAAACTTCTCCAACAACCTTTCTATTTTCTCTCTGCCTTCTCTCTAAGTTTTCGGGGGCCCAGAGCTCGATTTTTGATGATCCAATAGTCGATCTTTGTTATTGGCATGGTGGGCTACGCAACCATCCGGTCAGAATTTAATTCTGGTAAAACTCGATTTTGCACGTAGATCGAGGCATCAAGTTTTGAACTCAACGAGGTAGAATTCTAGACCTGTATGTTTTATAAGGGTGCTACGTGTAATCGGGTGTGTTTTCACCGGTCGAATAGTTGTAGATCTGACTTTCTGTAAAGTTGGATTTTTGGGTTTAAAACCAGTTTTATGTCGATTTCGGTGGGTGAAATCGTGTTTTGAGGGTTTCTTTCAAGGGTTTGGTGTTTGGTTTGGGCGTGTGTATGTCCGCGGGTGTTGTGTGGGAGTTTGGAGGTGGAAACCGAGGCTTAAAAATGGTTTCTGGGCAAGTCAGTCGACTGGATCTTCATGATCAGTCGACTGGATCGAGTTTTTGGAGGTCAGTCGACTGGATCGAGTTTTTGGGAGGTCAGTCGACTGGATCTTCATGATCAGTCGACTGGATCGAGTTTTTGGGAGTTTTTGGGAGGTCAGTCGACTAGATCTTCATGATCAGTCGACTGGATCGAGTTTTTGGGAGGTCAGTCGACTGCACCTTCAGGTTAGTCGCCTGAAAAGCATATGTTTTGGGTTTTTGGCTTTTCCCGAGAGTTTTCAGTCGACTGGGGGCTTGGGCCAGTCGACTGGGGTCCTTTGTGGGCTGTTGATGTTGGTTTGGTGATTCGACGGTTGGGTTTTGGTTTCCAACTGGCGCCCTATAGTATTCAATTGATTAATTTATGAGAATTAGTTGATTCAAATACCTGTGCATTCCTTTTGGGGTTTGGTTGGTCATGTGGTGGCCTTGGGTGTTTTGTTTAGATGCCGTCCTTAGGTTGACGTGCATGATTAGATTTTGGGAGTTGTGGCACGGTTGTGTGCATGTTGGTTATGTTTGGGACGTGTAAGTTCGTGGTTCGATTTTAAGGTTTGGTTTTGGTGAGAATCGGTCGGAGGGAGGTTCAGGTGTTGATCTCCGGACTAGGTGTTGGTTGTCCTGGTGTGTGGATGGGTCCCGATTTGTGGATGGGTCGTTCGGGTATCGAGTGACAGGTGTGTGGCATGTGATTTCGTGTAGGGTTTTGTGACGGGTGACGTCATGATTTGAGGTTATATGGCTATATGCGTTTTGTGAGACCCTGACCCAGTTTATTTTGAGAATAATTTAAGTGTTGACAGAGTTTGAGTTAACCTTTGATCTCGGTATGTTGGGGTTTGTTTCTTCGGAATAGAACGGCATGTGCGTATGAGTTTTAAGCTTGTTTGGGTTCGAAAGAGGTTTGTTTGACAAGTGTTTAGGCTATGAAACTTGTTCTGTAGCAGAAAACAAGTTGAGAAAATTCCAGTGAGAATTTCAGTCGACTAAAGGGGTGAGTTTAGTCGACTGAGTGGGGTTTTTGGTGGTTCAGTCGACTGATCAGGAGGGTCCAGTCAACTGGACTTGAGGCGGTGCGAAATTTTGATTTTTCAGAAGGTTTTTCAACCGACTGGATTCAGGGTCCAGTCGACTGACCTGTGTGATGTGGCGTTTTTCTATAAATATCAAGCCTTGAAAGATATTTTTGGATATTTTTTATTTCAGATTTGGTTTCTCTCTCTCGAAACCTCTTCCTTCTCTCTAAGTTTTGATGGGCCCGGGGCTCGATTTTCAGCGTTCGGACAGCGGATCCTTGATGTTGGTGCTGAGAGCTTCGCATATATCTGGACATAATTCTGTTTCGTTGAGGTTCAATTTTTGAGACGTCGGATTTTAACCTAATGAGGTAGAATTCTAGACCCTACTGCTGTATTAGGGTGTTATATGTAATTGTATGCTTTTTCACCGGTAAAAAATGCATGAAATGTCATACATATGTTTAAACCTTAGTTTTTTTGGGTAAAAAGCGTATTTTTTTATTTTCTTGATTTATTACATTATATGACTTGTGGTTGGATGGTTTTCAAAAGATTTTCTTGGAAACGGTGGTTTTTGTTGGAAAACAATGGTTTTGAAGAATTCTCAACACTTGGTGTTTTGGAGGTTTGGAGCTCGCCTTCGGGGTTGAGTCTCAGGTTTTGAAATATTTTGTTGAAAATAGAAAAAAATATTTTTGAAATATTTTTGTTAGATCTTCATGTTGATGGATGGATCTGTATACATGTATAATGTATATTTGTGAAAAGATTTTGTAGTTAATGCTACAGTTCAATTTTTAGAAGATTATCTAGATGTACCGGGATGACAGGTATTTGGCACGAGTTGACCTCGGTATAAGTCCAAAAACGTGCGCAGCGTAGGTGCTCTGTACCTTCGGGTTAGTCCCCGTAAATTGAGTTGGGTGCTCTGTACCCTCGGGTTGTCGCCCGTAAATGGAGTGGTTACGTTATGGAACTACGTATAAAACCTGTGTGTATCTAACCGGTCCCATGATGTATGGGGATTAGATACTGGATAGGGGTCTATCGTTGTTACCTCTGTCGTGTGATGGAGTCGGTACATAGGAGCATATTCTTCTTCTTTTCCACGATGGTACATTTCGTGAGGGAACGATGTTTTGATTACTGTTTTTCTTCAACTGTAAAATGTGATTTTGCATTGTCTAAATACTTGGTTGTAAAGAAAAAACTATTTTGGGAGTTTAATGGAAAAACTTGAGGTTTTATGATGGAAAACCTTTTGGCTCTATGGTTGAATTAGCTCCCACTATATGATATGCATGGTTTTGAGGACGAAAATGCAGGGTTTTATGTTAGTAAAATCGTTTTGAGACTCGTATTAGCCTGATGAAAAGCTTGTGATTTTGGGTTGGAAAAATCTTTTTGGCTCCTGTGGTTGAGCCCGTATGCATGTGATTACATATTTCCTGCTTTACAGTTTTATTATCTTTTCCTATTGGGCTTCGGCTCACGGATGGGAATTTTGCTATAAAACTTTTTTCAGGTAAGCGTGGTCCTGTAGGTTAACCCGGTGGTGCCCAGAGGTGCCTGATGACAAGACGTCTGTTTTGTCTTGATAGGTAGCTCATACCTGTTGTAAATGTTTCATGTTTATTTGTAACATGTTGTAAATCGTATACTATGATTATGGATGTTTGCATGTTTTAATGCTTTTGAGAGAATCTTTGGTTTGTTGTTGTTTTATGTAGTTTCATACTACGTTTTTCGTTATTGGGATCAACGGTTTACAAACGGAATTTTTAAATAGTTTTTGCTTCACATAAACCTTTGTGCTTCGAGGTAGATTTTGGAACGGCCTAAGTTTCTTTTAAAATGAAAAGATTTTCTTATCCAAAACTCGTATTTTTTTGGGCTGTATCTACAGTCTTAAATCAATAAACCTTCGGTAGTACGTTTTTACAAATGTTTTGGCCTTGTTTGGTCTTCTGATTTTAAATCCTTTTTGTTTGGGCAGTTTGGTGGTTGTTCGGTGGCTTTTCGCGTGACCCAGAGTTTGGGGCGTGACAACTTGGTATCAGAGCTCTGGGTTTGAATACCTATGAGCTGT
>JAULJZ010094141.1:0-12156 GCA_032270985.1 Heliamphora pulchella
AGGAAAGACACCCACCATTGTTTTCGTATGGTCGGGTCTTATTGCAATTACGCTTTCATTACTCTGGGTTGCCATTGACCCTCCCTCCACTTCCTCAGCACATTCCGGGTCGACTTTTCAATTCCCGTGACAACATTCATCGCACCAACCTTTTTCTTTCTATTCTTTCTTTTTCTCTTCCTTTTTATTTTTCTTTTTTATTTTATAAGAAAACTCTTGTTATTCTTCTTCTTCTTTCTTTTATCTTCTTACCCTTAAAATTTCCATTTTTTAAGTGGTTTTCAGTGAAGATTAACATTAATTGATACTAACATTATTTCATCCACTATCTATTTATAGTGTATATACATTAGCGAATTACATGTGTTTAAAAACACTTTTTAATATAATATTATACACTATAATTTTTTTTTTTTTATGAATTATTAGTAAAAGTTGGTGATTGAAACAACGTGTATATGAACAAATTTTTCGCTTTTTTTTGTATTTTATTAATTTCTTATCAATTAAGTAAAATTTTAAAAATTATATTTATATTTTGAAAAATAAGTTTACTTTCTATAAAAAAATTATTTGACCATTTATTAAAAATGTATATTTTTGGTAAAATTTTGTAAGGATGAAAATAAAAAAGTATAGTTTCAAAATTATGAAAAAATTAAAAAAAGAAAGGTAGAAGTGAGTAAATTTTTTGACAACTAATTTTAACCGTAAGATTTTTGAGTCAAATGTATTTCAACCGCAGAGGAAGGAAATAAAACATATTTTTTAAAAATTAATTTTGACCATAAAATTTATTCTAAAATGTATCTCGATCGCTCGATAAAATGCATATAGGTCATTTTCAAGAATTTCGGTCTCAACTTCGAGTTTTTGAATATTTTTGCTATAGTTGAATACATAGCCAAGTGTTGTGCAAGAAAGCCTAGGATAATCATAAGCAAATCACAAAGAGACAGATTTTATATGGTTCGACAATTCGTTTACGTTCACACGTGGTAAAAATTTCATATATGAAGAAGGGATTACAAATCACTCGACTCTTACAAATTCTCTCTCTCAAACAATTTGCACACAAATAATCTGAGATTACATTCATATTTATAGGAGAGAAAAAGAGACATAATCTAATCATACTTGTGCTAGTCGAGTCCAAAACTAATCAAACTTGTGCAAATTCACATTTTTCAGAACTCTTCAAGAAATCAAATTGTTGTGGTTAAAATTTAGTAACATGATAGATTAGAAGTTTATTCCAACTCTAACAGAATTTGAGCCAAAATTTTTAACAATCTCTATTAAGACGAGAATCCATCTTACGAACAAATCAACATACCAAAGTCGCCACCAAATGCACTAAAAGTGCTTAAATTTCTGAATCAAACAAATCAACAGATAAATTCTGCATCCAAATATACTTTGTGGTGCCAAATTCACATGGGATGACCAAAATTTCAAATCAGACATATTACCATATTAATGCTGCCACCAAATGCATCCTAAGACGCCAAACACCCTTAGGTGTTCAATACTTTGACAAATTGGTCAAGTTCAAACAATGTTGAAACTTAATCTTAGTTTTATCAGATTTTTTACAAATTGTGTTAGAACCACCTTTAAAAGTAAGCCCAAGCAGAAAATACAAATTATCACGGATAGTGCTTTTCAAAATCTCACGACCCCCCAATAAAGTCATGACTTTGAGAACTTCACAATTGAATAAAGTCATGACTTTGAGAACTTCACAATTGATATTGATTTTGAACCCTTTTGACTTTAGAACTCTAAGCGAGATAAAATTCTTTTTCAAGTCTGGTACATACCGAACTTCTGAAATAACCTTTATAGTTCCATCATACTACTTCAAATGGATACTTCCTATCATTCGAATCTTACAGGCATTATCGTCACTACTACATTAATGTTAAAAGATCACGTTTAAATTAGCTTTATTTTAAAAGATCACTATTTCCTATCCTTTGAACATGTTTATTTTATTGTTTATAGTGTACAAATTATTTATATAAAAAATTAAATTAATTGAATATTGTTAAGTGTTTGAACAAATTGAATTTGTTTTAAGAAGATGAGCAGCGAATGGATTTTGTCGTTCATTTTTTTATAACACAAATACAATCTTTTTAGATAGTTATTAATATTCGATTAATTGATTTTTAGTATAAAAGTTCTCTACATTAAGAACAATAAAATGAAAAGTTTAAATCATTAAAATAGTCTCATTTTTTAACCAAAATGAGCTGGACTAAGACCCCTTCAATCCAATAATGGTCTAGTTGTAACTTGAGTTCTTGCTCTTTCTTCGTATAATATGTATTGATCAGTGTAAAAGTAAAACAAACAATATCCAAAACAATGGACAATAAATCTTGGTTTAAATTTTGTAGTAGTTTGCTTCCCTTTTCTGTAGTATCCTCTTAAGGTTGTAAAATGTTTTTTTTAGTAGGATAAGTGTCTATTTGGAATAGCTTTTAGCTTGGTTTTTAAGAATTTTAATTTTTTTGAAAAATAAAAATAAAAATAAGTGAGAGTATTTGGGATAATTTTTTTGTAGTAGATTTTTTATTTTTTTGCTTTTTATCGAAATATCTAAAATAACTTTACCTTTAACTTTTAAATTGTAGTGTTTTGGATATTGATGTGATTTTTTTTTAGTAGGGTTGACTTTTTCTGTAAGTATATCATAATAATTTTGTTTGAATAAAAATTAAGGTATTTGGGCTATGTATTTGCTTTATTTATCGGATTAAGAGATGAAAAAAAAGTTAATTTTTTTTGGGCGATTTAGGCCCGTATCCCTGTCGTAAACGGGCAACCGGATGACACGAATGAGAATGATGAAGATTTTTGGGATGACAATCAGGTTCCTGATGGACCACAAGTCATTCCACCCCCCCCCCCCACGGAACCCTCAACATGTGACAGTTGAGGAAGAAAACATTGCGCAGTCTAGAGAATCTGCACTGATTGAGAAGATCGACCGGATGGAGAAGGTCCTTAGGAAAGTCAAGGGAGTCGAGGAATACATGTTAGATGTGGGGGGACTATATTTGTTCCAAGATGCTAAATTGCTAGAAAAGTTCAAAATGCCGGACATAAAAAAGTTCGATGGAACCGGAGATGCCAGAATTCATCTCTGAATGTATGTTGGTACCCTGTTGCCGATGGGAATTGATGACCAGTTGAAGACTCAACTCTTTCACCGATCTCTTTCTGGGGCAGCCTAGAAATGGTTTCTCTCCCTTGATGTAGCCAAAATTAGAACTTGGGAAGACATAGCAACGATTTTTATCAGCCAGTATAGTTACAATGTCTAGCTGGACATCACTACTCGAGAGCTTGAAACAACCCGACAAGAGAATTAAGAATCTTTTGTCGACTTCTTGACCCGTTGGAGAGGCAAAGCTGCAAAAATAACAAACAGGCCAACTGAGAAAGAGCAGGTGAGGATTATGGTTAAGAATTTGCAGTCTCCGATAAAGCGCTACCTCATCACGCAGCCACTTTCCACATTTGAACAGTTGTTCTACGCTGGGGTGAAAATTGAGGACGCTATTTAATCTGGTGATATCGAGAAGACAGAATTCAGACAGAAACCACCAAGAAGGACTTTCCCCACAAATTAACCCGCAGCAACTAACCTCGTGTCCTGCTTGGGTGAGGTGAACCTTTTGAACCATTATTTCACCCATCCAACAAACAACCTTTAGCAATCAGAGAATGGCCAACAGCAACAAAAATCGAGGAGGGTCTTCACCCCCCTCAACATCTCTTTATCCACCGCCCTGAGCCGACTCGTCGAGAAAGGGCTTATCAAGCCATTGGATCCTATGCTAGTGCCCAACCCACTTCCCTTAAGATACAATGCCTCTCAATATTGCGCCTTCCACCAAGGCCATGGGCATTTAACTGACAAATGTATGAGGCTCTGCCATGAGATCCAGAATCTCATTGACAACAAGGTGATTCCACCACCATCTGTCACCCCAAAACTGAATGTCACTACTAACCTACTGCCGAATCATGCCAGGAAGACTGGGATAAATTATATGTCTCTGGAAAAATCAGAGGACCTGAGCCAGCACATTTGGTCAGCGCACCTACCACGCCCTCATGTTTCAATAACTGAGGATCAGACAGCATGCTCGTTCATGATGATTAGAGGCAGTCGAGACAGGATGGAAGAATGAAATGATTATACCTAGGAATGGTATCAACCGATAATCCAAGCCTACCAACAAGAGGAGGAGCGCAATGAAGAAGATGACTGGCCATTGAATTACCCGACTCGACCTTATGGGTTTGGCCATGCGCTTGATGGAATCACCCTTCCCTAACTTTTTGAGGAAGAAGTGTATGTCGATGAGATGCAGTCCTACTGGCTAGTAAGAATTGTGTTGAAATCTGATGGGGCCGAGTGGATTAATTTTTGGGCCGCTTAGGAACAGCAAGTGAATTTTATCAAAGAGAACATCTAAGAGGAGGTTGACAATATATGAGCTATTGAAGATGACGAGAAAAGAAGGGAAAGGGCAGCCGTTAGTGACCTAAATGATTTGTGAGCACTTGAAAGCTCTCTGCACGTAGACGAAGTGAGACAGACTAATAATGTGATGCCGGGATTATGGGATCCCGAAGATGGTGTGGAAGTTCTAACTAGAAGCGGACGACATTTTCAGCCAGCCCAGCTAGAGAAAGGAAAGCTGAGTGGAAAAGGAAAAGAGACAGTGCAAGAGGAGGAGGATGATGCTCTATTGAGACAGGTGAAAAAGACGCAAGCCAATATCAGTATCTGTGGCTTATTGATGGCTTCGCATAAGCACAGGCAAGCTATTTTGAGGGTGTTGAACAAGGCTAGTGTCCCGATAGATACAACCCCCGAGTAGCTCATTGGGCTTATTCTGCTGGCCGCCGAACCAAAAGTTATTTCCTTTTCTGATAAGAATTTTCCCGTTGAAGGAAAAAATCACAACAAGTCACTTCACATCATCGTTAAGTGCCTAGAAAAATGGGTCATGGTAACCCTCATTGATAATGGGCTGCCTTGAACGTCTGCCCATTGAGAACGGTCGTCTGTTTAGGGATGAGGCCAGACCAGTTCACTCCTTACAATCAAGGGGTGCGAGCCTATGACAACACAAGAAGGGATGTACTAGGATTGGTATCATTTGACACTTCAGTAGGATCTCTGGAGGTGTCAGTTGAGTTTCACGTGCTAGACGTGTCGGCCTCCTTCAATCTGCTGCTGGGCAGGCCGTGGCTGCATGACCCAAATGTCCAGGCGGTATCGTCTACCCTTCACCAAAAATTGAAATTGATAAAGAATGGGGTAGTTTTGACTATTCTCGGAGAAGACAGCATTCACCCCCCGAAAGGAGGAATGGGCACAACTCTGTTGGAAGTTCAGCATAGTGAAAATGATGTATTGTTCAGTGGCTTTCAATTTGATGAAGAGCAGGCTGTTTAGATGATGATGAATAGAGAAGAAAGGTACGTCAACCCACGGGCTGTAACAATGATACCCAATCAGGTATTATCGAATTTGCACTGTTTGGGTCTTGGGTATAAACCAACGGAGGAAGTTATGGAAGGGCCTAGAAGGAGGCGAAAGGCCAATTATGCCAGGACACTCGATGGGTACTTCGTCAAGGAAGGGAAATATTTCTTATGCTGCGGCTTTCCTGAGCCATGGATCGACGAAGAGACCAATCAAAAGCTGCCATGGTTGGAGATCTTTTTCAGTCATCAATTGTCTGACACAGAAGAGGAAGAGATAGTAGAAGTGAAGGAAGAAGGAAAGAGGCCCCAAAAGGAAGATTGGGCCGATAGACTCGAAGGTACTGACCTGGGAATGCTGTTCAATGAGAAGATGGCCCAGCTGCATATAACGGATCAGGACTGCTACATAATGGGTTTCAGCGCACCAGCCGACTGCACCAAGCTCATTGTCGACGCGACTGCAAAAGAAGTGAAAAACTAGACCCTCGAGTTTTGTAATACGTTGGTTGTCTATCCTGAGTCCAAGTTTGAGTCATAATCTGTAATCAAGGGCACATCTGTTAGTGCTCCTCTCCCAACTTTTACCATCGAGTTTGCAATCCCCTCTATTTTTAATGAAATGAACAAGATTTCTGGTTACTCTGCTTTGTTTGAATTATTTTATACGCTTTCTGACGATTCTGAATTCGACGGGGATATTTTTGAAGAAATAGAACTTTTAATAAAAAGAGAAGAAGAAATGCATATCCAACCAATAATTGAAGAAACTTTGTCAATAAATCTGGATAATGAAACTAACCCGTAAAATGTTCAAATTGGTTCTTCTTTATCCTTAGTTGAATAAGAACAATTAATAACTTTATTAAAAGAATTCAAAGATGTATTTGTATGGTCTTACGCGGATATGCCCAGAATTAATCTTGACATTGTCCAGCACCATATTCCTCTATACCTCGATGCTAAACATGTCAAACAAAAATTAAGACGGATCTGGCCAGAATGGGCTTTGAAGATCAAGGAAGAGGTTGGCAAGCATATCAACGCTGGGTTCCTGATGGTAACCGAGTATCCGAAATGGGTAGCCAACATCGTACCGATTTTAAAGAAGGACGATCGTATCCGAGTCTGCGTGAATTTTTGGGACCTCAATAAGGCCAGCCCAAAGGATGATTTTTCACTGCCACACATTGATGTCTTGGTAGATAGTACAGCGGGGCACGCCTTGTTGCCATTTATGGATGGCTTCTCTGGATACAATCAGATTTTGATGGATTCCGAAGACAGAGAAAAGACGACGTTCACCACACTCTGGGGGACCTACTATTATCGTGTGATGCCATTCGGTCTAAAGAATGCAGGGGCAACCTATCAAAGGGCTGCCACTATTCTACTGCATGACATGATACATAAGGAGGTCGAGGTGTACGTGGATGATATGATAGTTAAATCCAAGGATCGGGATAGCCACATCGCAGCACTGCAAAAGTTATTTGAAAGGATTCAGAAGTACAAGATGCGACTTAACCCACAAAAGTGTGCCTTTGGAGTCACTGCCGAAAAGATGCTTAGATTTATGATCACTCAAAGGGACATTGAAGTCGATCCTTCAAAGATTAAAGCAATTTTGGAAATGCCTCCTCCGAGGATCGAGCAAGAAGTCAGGGGTTTTCTGGGTAAAATACAGTTTATCATTCGATTCATCGCCAAGCTGACAACTACCTACGAGTCGCTCTTCCGTCTGTTGAAGAAAGGGCTCGAATTTGAATGGGATCAGAAATGCCAAGACGCCTTTGATGTCGTATGACGATACCTACAAAATCCTCCTGTTCTAGCTCCTCCCGAACCTGATAGGCCACTGATTCTCTATCTGTCAGTGACTGATTCGGCTATGGGATGTATGCTGGCACAAGAAGGAGAAACTGGAATTGAAAAGGCTGTCTACTACTTAAGCAAGAAGATGACCGGGTCGAAAATATGATACATTCCGCTGAAGAAAAAATGTTGGGCTTTGGTTTAGACTTCCCAAAAATAGAGACATTACATGCTGTCTTTCACAGTAAATATCATCTCCCGGATGGATCCATTGAAATACTTATTTGAAAAGCCGGCACTGACAGGAAAGTTGGCTCGATGGTTGCTGCTGTTATTTGAATTTGATCTTCAGTATGTCACCCGAAAGTCAGTCAAGGGCCAGCGGTGAAATTCCTGACCGACCAACCAATTGAAGGAGGCGAAGACACACAATTCCAGTTTCCCAATGAACAAATGATGAAAGCTGGGGATGACAAATAGATTCTATATTTTGATGGCGTATCCAATCAATATGGCTACGGAATAGGAGTCCTCCTTATCAATCTCGATGAATCGCATGTCCCCTTATCATTGAAACTCAATTTTGAAGTCACCAACAATCAGGCTGAGTATGAAGCATGTTTAGCTGGATTGTAGGCAGCCTTAGAACTAGGTGCAAAGAAGCTGGAAGTCATCGGAGACTTAGCACTAGTAGTTTCACAAGTAAGAGGAGAATGGAAAGTTAGGGACTTAACCTTAATTCTCTATCATCAAGAACTGAAAAAGTTGATACCATGCTTTGAATCAGTGATTTTCACTCATGTACCAAGACTGTAGAACAAGTTCGCCGATGCACTGGCCTCCCTAGCATCCATGATTGACATACCACCCGGAGTTCGGATGTGACCTTTGATAATTGAGCAGAAGAGAAGGTCAACATATGAAATGACAGCCGCTATTGAAGAAAGCACTGACGGACTTCCATGGTACATTGACATTCAGAACTTCGTAGAGAAAGGAGAATATCCATAGTCTGCCAATAAAAAGGACAAAAGGGCAATACGACGACTATCCGCGTAGTTTGTTATTTGCGGTGGTAGACTGTACAAACGAGGACATTCTGGGGTCAATAAGCTGTGCGTAAACATAGAAAAAGGTCAAGAACTGATGAAAAAAATACACGTAGTAGTCTGTGGGCCACACATGAGAGGAAATATGTTAGCCAAGAAGATCCTACGACAAGGATACTTTTGGATGACAATGGAGACAGATTGTATATAGTTCGTACGGAGGTGCCATAAGTGCCAGATTCACGCAAACCTTATGTACGTTCCTCGTCTCAGCTGTACAACCTGACGTCACCATGGCCATTTTCAATATGGGGCATCGACGTGATTGCCAGGGTAACACCAAAGGCATCAAATGGACATGAGTTTATGTTAGTGGCCATCGACTATTTCACTAAATGGGTAGAAGCATCTTCTTACTCGGTATTGAAAGCCTCCCATGTTGCTAAGTTCATCAAGCAAAATATCATTTACCGGTTCGGAGTTAGTTCCCCATGAGGTCATCTCAGATAATGGCTCACATTTCCAAGGGGAGGTTCTGAATCTTTTTGAGAAATATTGGATAGTGGCTCATAAGTCCTCGCCATATCGACCGCAGACTAATCGAGCAGTCGAAGCAGCGAACAAAAATATTAAGAAATTTGGCAAAAGACAATCAACTCACACAAAAGATTGGCCGAAACATCTACCATTTGCACTCTGGGGATACCGAACGTCAATTCGAACTTCAACAGAAATAATGCTATACTCTCTAGTGTATGGGATGGAAGCCGTACTTCCCATTGAAAATCCCTTCATTAAGAGTAGTGGCCGAGGCCAATATCTCAGAAGAAGAATGGCAGAGGAACCGGATGGAAGAGTTGCTCTTGTTTGACGAAAGAAGCCTGTAAGCTCTGTTTCATGTACAAGGTTATCAAAGGATGATAGCTTAGGTATTCAACAAGAAGGTCAAGACTAGGGACCTCGGAGAAGGAGATTCGGTTCTCAAAGAAATCAGAGCTCCCATCTTCGACCCAAGAGGCAAGTTCAAGCCAAACTGGTTTGGACCATTTCTGATCAAAACCATCATGACCGGCAGGGCAGTCATTATTATGGATTTGATTGGCAATGTGTTCTCCACTCTAGTTAACCTCGATCAGCTCAAAAAGTACCATTCTTGAGGTAAAAATAAAAAGAAAATAAAAAGCTCGCTGAGTTGAAAATCGAAAAGGCAACTCAGGCAAAAGTTAAAGCAGCCCGCAAGACCGAAAACCCGATAGGGCGACCTTGGCAAAAATTAGGGCATCACAAAAAGAGAGTGTCAATACCTGAGCGAAAACTGAGCCCGAACTACGTTACGGCTTGATTCCATCTTTTTGGGATACGTAGGTAGCTTCTTTTAAGAAGTTCGGTCACATTATTTGTTTTTAACCATCTTTGAATCTAAGTAAGACCAATGCAAACTAGTTTTTAAAAATTTGCAAATTTTGGATAAATTTGAACCATCTAAAACATAAAGTGGGAGTTTTTTTTTTCATTACGGGAGGGCACATGAGTCTCAAACTCTACAAAAAAAAAGCTATGAAAATTTCAAAATAAAGCAGAGATCCTCAAATCCTTCTCTTTTTCACTGCCTGTTTCTCCTCTTCCTTATCCTTCTTCTCCCTGTTTTGTGTTAGCCATATCTTGTATTCAGCAGAAAACTCGAGACATTGCAACTCATGCATCTCCATCAATGAGCGGGATGGCCAGGCATCCTAATACAGTGCTAGAAACGGGGCCCACAGTATAGACGAAGATAAACGGCCTCGAATATGGTGAGGGATGAGCTGACTATGACCGAACCGCCGCACGATCCGACATGGGTAGTAGAAAGTAGTCTGACAAAGGCTGACCAGCAAAACACTAGGATGATCCATAATGGTCAGAGTCATGGCATGAATCCGCCACTAAGGGCACTGCCAGGTAATGTCTGGGCCAATTAGAGAAGAAAGATACTGTCGTCAAGGTGCCTCGGTGTCGCATATCTGATAACGCGGGCAGTAAAGGAAAGCAGCGGCATTGTGCCAGTCAGTGGGAGGTTTCTGTACAAGATTTACCTTCTCCATTAGCCAGATCTGTAGCAAGAGTTAAAACAGTAAAAGAAAGGCTTTGCGGTATAATAGAAAGCTTGATACAGAGGAAGACGCTAAACTCACCTGAAGAAGTAAAGGGCTGCCTGCAAAAGCGGTAGTCTCACCATGATGGACAGTGTCTAGACCCAGCAGTGTCTCTGCCAAAACAAGGGGCACAAAGTCCTTCTCCATCCACATTTGGCTAGCAATGTCAACCAGGGCACAGCTAACTCGCCCGTCAGAAGGAATAAGCAGATACTGAGCAAGAAGACAGAAGCAAAGCGCATAGCGTCGCCGCAACTTAAAACCAAGGTCACTGAGGTCACCGGTAGGGCAAAACCTATCAATAATGCAGGGAATGTCAAGATAGTCACCCGAGATCAAACGAGAAGCCTCCATCTTAGACAGACCGCAAAGTTGTATCACCTGCTGCCGAGCTGAGAGAAAGGGGTGGGGACGATAACGGAATATCGCGGAGTCAGGTCTAAAATGGCAGCAAATTCCTCTACAGTGGGATAGAGTTCTTCAACGCTAAATCGAAAGATGTGAGACTGCGGATCCCAAAGTTGAGTAGCAGCCGATAATAAGGGATTGTTAATTTCCATGACCCTCAGTGAGAAAAGGGCATTCAAGCCAAATAGGGAAAAGTTCAAACGTTCACTATTGGAAAATGATTCAATCCATAGGAAAAGAGGAGAAGTCATCTGAGTCGGAGTAACAGTAAATGGGGCCTCTAGGGATATATTTCTAAGGTTGAAAAAGGCATAAAATCAAAATTTTGGCCAAAAGCACATCCAAAGTGGCGACCGCCACCTTGAAGATGGCGCCCGCCAACTACAAAAAGCACAGTACGGTGACATCATTCCTTTAACTAGGCGACCGCCATGTTGAAACAAGCGACCGCCTGGTTAGCATTTTGGGAAAGTGGCGACCGCCATGTTATATTACGGCGACCGCCATGTTTGAACATGGCGGGTGCAGGACAGTTTACAGTTTGTGTAATCTGTATTAGTTGTGGCATCTGAACTATACATCCAATGCAGTTTGAGCAGCAAATAGAGGAAAATCACGGAACAAACAAACAGATAAATGGCACTAAGGCCCAAAATACATAAAAAATAGATTAATATGTCAGAATAAAAAAACTGGGGCACCCAGGCCCAACAAATAGCAAAATCGCAGCACACATGCCCATGGATCAAATAAGTGTATGTAAGTATGTCAAACTGAGGCACACAGGCCCATCAAAATAAATGTTTCGGAAAATAAGTAAAAATTAAAAAAGGGAAGGAGGGGGCTGTCTCTCTCAGGAATGTCTCTGGCAGACTCGGCGAGAGGAAGGACTAGCCTCCTCCAAGCTGCCATCCTCAAAGAGTCTGTCAAAGTCGTCTCCATCATCACTGCCAGAGGAAGAAACGACTCTAGACCGGCTCCGAGCAGATGAGACTAATCCTCTGGAACGAGCCCGAGAAGATACCCGGGATCCACGGCCTCTAGCGGGAGCTGGGGTCGGAGCAGGAGGCCTAACCAGAGCCTGCTGCAGTACAATAAATATAGCTGGAACTGGAGGCTGCTAGGAAGAGGAGTACAACTCAGAACAAGTGCAGAAGAAACCAAAAAGGACATGCAAACTACTTACAATAGCCACAGGCGTGAAAGCAACACCGGCTGCTCGCATCGAGGCATCC
>JAULJZ010094152.1:0-12156 GCA_032270985.1 Heliamphora pulchella
AGCTTATTATTATTATTATATTACTATTATGTTATTATTATTCGGCGTGTGTAGGTGTATGATTGTAATAGTGTTATATAAATTGATTATAAATAAGAGTTCGTTTACCCATTAGGGTACGGCTTTCCATTATTCTTAACATGGTATTAGAGCCTCCACGAAATCCTAACTCTAGCCTCCACGAAATCCTAACTCTAGCCTCCATCTTCCAGCCACAGCCACCTGCCACTAGCCACGCCAACAACAGCCACCAGCCACGCCAACAACAGCCACCAGCCATGCTAACAATAGTCATCACTCACACCATAGCCACCAGCTACGAAACTGAACCAGGCCGAAACCCTAGCCACAGCCACTTCCGACCACTTTCTCCCTTGTTCGAACCTCGACGACCTCCCAAAACCCTAGTCGTACCTTCGATTGTCCCCATAAGACACTGTCGCACCTCCCAAACCAGTACCGACGACCAACGAAGCAACGACGGCCCTGTTTCTCCCACTTTCCAGCGCCAACGACCCTTCTCCAGCACCGGCGACCCTGTTACTCCCACCGACGACCCTTTTTCAGCACCAGCGACCATGTTTCTCCCACTTTCCAGTGCCGGTGACCTCCGCTCTACGCCGACGACCACTGTTCTGCCTATTTCCAGCGTCTCTTGTCCTTCCTCAGTACCTATAACACCTTCAGTCGCTTTTCCACTTTTGAGCAGCTAAAAAGGAACAAGTAAGGATTGTGGTGAAAAATTTGCAATCCCCCCTAAAACGCTATCTGATCACACAGTCGCTCTCCACTTTTGAGCAGCTATTTGATGCCAGGGTGTAAATTGAAGATGCAATTCAATTCGGGGACATTGAGAAGTCTGAACCTAGTTAGAAACCAAGGAGGTTATTTCCCACCAATAATTAGAACTAGCCCACCTCTACCAACCTTGTTTCTCGTCCGAACGAGGTTGGCCATCTAAATCCCTCATCCTCTACCTAGCAATTGAATAATAACCAGCAGTTACAGCAAAGGCCAAGGAGAGTCTTTACTCCCCTTAACATTTCTTTGTCCATAGTCTTGAATCGACTTGTCGAGAAGGGGCTTATCAAACTATTGGATCCTATGCCTACACTTGATTCCTACCTCTGCGGTATAATGCTTTCCAGTAATGCGCTTATCACCAAGGCCATGGGCATCTTACTGACGAATGCATGAGGTTACGTCATGAGATTCAAGACCTCATTGACAACAAGGTTATCCCACCACCATCTGCTGTTCTAAAACCAAACGTTACCACTAATTCGCTGCCGAATCACACTAAACAGGCTGGGGTGAACTGTATGTATCTGGGGCAGTCAAAAGATCCCAACCGGTATATTTATTTAGCGTATCTCCCACACCCATGCGTTTTAGCTACGAAGATCAGTCAACTTATTCACTGATAATGGCTGAAAACGGTTAGGACATAATGGAAGAGTGGAATGATTACACTTGGGAGGGATGCCAAATGGCGATTCAAGCCAATAACCAAAAAGAGGAGGAGCATAATGAGGAGGATAAGTGGCCATTGGATTACCCAGCATGGCCGTATAGATTTGGCCATGTGCTAGACAACATTATCCTTCCTCAACTTTTTGAGGAGGAGGTTTATGTTGATGAAATGCAGTTCTACTGGCTGGTCTAGATTGTGTTAAAGTTAGACAGAGATGAGTAGACTAAATTTTGGGCTGCCCGGGAATAGCAAATTGATTACATTGAAGAAGATATCTGGGAAGATGTCGACAATACATGGGCAATTGAAGACGAACAGAAAAGGAGAGGAAGAATGGCAAGTAGTGACTTAAACGATATATGGGCATTCAAAAGCCTTTTATGTGTGGATGAGGTAAAACAAACTGAGAATGCAATGTTGGGACTATGGGATCCCAAAGGAGTAAAACACTTGACTAGGAGTAGGCGGCACTTGAAGCCTACTCAGCTCGAAAAAGGACAAGTGAGTGGAAAGGGAAAAGAGAAAGAGCCAGAGGAAGAAGACGATGCTGTACTAAAACAGTTGAAGAAAACACAAGCCAACGTTAGTATGCGGGATTTATTGATGGCGTCACATCGACATCGGCAAGCTGTGCTGAAGGTCTTAAACGAAGCTAGTATTTCAATAGATACAACTTCAAAGCAACTTATCGGGCTCATTTTGTCGGCTGCGGAGCCGAAGATTATTTCCTTTTTTGATAAGGAATTGTCGTTGGAAGGAAGGAGCCATAACAAACCATTGCACATCACTATCAAATGCTTGGAGAAGTAGGTTCCAGTGACTCTCATTAACAATGGGTCTGCATTGAATGTCTGCCCATTCAGAACAGCTATCTACTTAGGGTTAAAGCCAGTTCATTTCACACCCAGCAACTAAGAAGTTTGAGCCTATGATAACACAAGACGGGATGTGCTTGGGTTAGTATCATTTGCAGTGTCGGTGGGACCATTGGAAACTTCAGTCGAATTTCATATGTTAGATGTGCTAGCCTCTTTTAATTTGTTATTGGGAAGGCTATGGCTTCATGACCCAAACATTCAAGTAGTACTTTCTACTCTCCACCAAAAGCTGAAAATGATAAAAATAAAAATGGGGCAGTGTTGACAATTTACGGGGAAGATAGCTTTCAAGCCTCAAGAAAAGATGGCTCAACTCTCTTGGAGGATCAACACGGAGAAGGAGACATGTTTTTGAACGGATTCAGCTTTAACGAGACTTCAGCCGTGCAAATGTTGATAAAAGAAGAAGATAACTACATCAACCCATGAACAGTCACGATGATGAAGCGTATGCCCTTTTTCCCAGGCATGGGGCTGGTGCGTAAGCTACAAGGTATTTCAGAACCCATTCAGGTATTGCCAGCTTTGTAATGCTTCGGTCTTGGGTATAAGCCGACGAAGGAAGATTTGGAAGGGCCAAAAGGGGGACAGAAAGGGTAGAAGGCCAAATATTCAGGAACACTGAATGGCTACCTTGTCAAGGAAGGAGATGATTTTCCATACTGTGGCTTTTCAGAGTCGTGGATTGACGAAGAAACTAATCAGCAGCTACTAGGATTGGAAATCTTCTTTAACCATCAACTGCCTGATACAAAAGAAGAGGAAGCTATGGGAGGAAAAGAAGAAGAAGGAGAAAAGAAGAAAATAGAGAAAGATTAGGATGATGAATTAGAAGGCATGGAAGCTATGTTTGCTGACCAGATGCGCACAACCGATCAGGGCTGTTTGATATTGAGGTACAACGCACCAGCTGATTACATCAGACTTATTATGGATGCGGCTGCAAAGGATGCAAAAATTTGGTCCTTAGAGTCTTGTATTTTGCATGATACATGTCTCGAGTCTGAGTCATGTGAGTCTGTGTTGGAGAGCACATCTGTCTGTGCATCTCCCCTTGCTGTTGCTTTCGAGCTTGTAATCCGTTCTCTCTTTAATGAAATGAATAAGATTTTCGCTTACTTTGTTTTATTTGATTTATTTCATATGTTTTTTGATGATTTTGAATTCGACGGGAATATTTCTGAAGAAATAAAATTTTTAATAAAAAGAGAAGAAGAAATGCACGCTCAATCAATAATTGAAAAAACTGTCTATAAATCTGGATAATTAAACTAATTCATTAATTGTACAAATTGGTTCTTCTATATCTTTAGTTGAACAAGAGCAATTAATAATTTTATTAAAAAATTCAAAGACATTTTTGCATGGTTTTACAAGGATATGCCTAGCATTGATCCTGACATTATCCAACACCATATCCCTTTATATTCCGATGCTAAACCGATTAAACAGAAGTTGAGATGGATACAGTCAGAATGGGCTATGAAGATCAAAGAAAGGTTACCAAGCAGATCAACGCTGGATTCCTTATGGTAACCGAGAATCCGAAATGAGTGGCCAATATTGTTCCAGTTCTAAAGAAAGATGGATGCATCCGGGTTTGTGTAGATTTCTGAGATCTTAACAAGGCCAGCCAGAATGATAACTTTCTACTGCTGCATATCGATGTTTTGGTAGATAGCACAGTGGGGTATGCTCTCTTGTTTTTCCTGGACGGTTTCTCCAGGTATAACCAAATTCTAATGAACCTTGAAAATAAAGAAAAAATGACCTTCACTACACCTTAGGGCATTTATTGTTATCGTGTGATACTATTCGATTTGAACAATGCACGGACAACCTATCAAAAGGCTGGTACTACGTTGCTGCATGACATGATACATAAGGAGGTTGAGGTGTACATGGATGATATGCTAGTGAAGTCTAAGGATCGGAATGGCCACATCATAGCGTTACGAAAATTTTTTGAAAGAATTCAAAAATACAAGATGCGACTTAACCCACAAAAGTGTACCTTTGGAGTCACCACTAGCAAGATGCTTGGATTCATGATTACTCAACGAGGCATTGAGGTCAGCCCTTCTAAGATCAAGGAAATCATGGAAATGTCTCCTCCAAAGACTGAACGAGAAGTCAGGGGCTTTCTGGATCAGATATAGCTCATCAGCTGATTCATAGCAAAACTGACAACTACCTATGTACCGCCCTTCCACCTTTTAAAAAAATGGGTCAAATTTGAATGGCATCAGAAATGCCAAGACGCCTTCGAAGCCATACATCAGTACTTGCAAAACCTACCTTTTTTGGCTCCTTTCGAGCTCGATAGGCCATTGATTCTTTATTTGTCAGTGACTGATTCAGCTATGGGATGCATGTTTGCACAGGAGAGAGAAACTAAAATAAAAAAGACAGTCTACTATTTGAGTAAGAAGATGAAAGGGTCAAAGATACGTTATACACCACTGAAAAAGACGTGTTGGGCTTTGGTCTGGGCTTCCCAAAAATTAAAGCATTACATGCTGTCTTTCACAATGAATGTAATTTTTTGGATGGACTAATTAAAATACTTGTTTGAGAAATTGGCATTGACAAAAAGGCTGGCCCGTTGGCTGCTGTTACTGTCAGAGTTTGATCTCAAGTATCTCACTCGAAAGTCAGTCAAAGGCAGAGTAGTAGCAGAATTTATAGCTGACCAACCAGTTGAGGGAGATGAAGACGTGAAATTCCAGTTCCTTGATGAACAGTTGATGGGAGTTGGGGATGACAAGTGGACTTTATATTTTGATGGTGCATCTAATTAGTATGGCTATGAAATAAGAATTCTTCTTGTCACTCTTAACGAATCACATGTTCCTCTATCTCTAAAGCTCAATTTCAAAGTCACCAACAATCAAGCTGAGTATGAAGCATGTTTAGTCGGGTTAGAGGCAGCCTTAGAACTAGGGGCAAAGAAATTAGAAGTCATCGGGGATTCAGCATTGGTGGTCTAATAGGTAAGAGAAGAATGGAAGGTCAAAGACTTAATCTTGATTCAATACCATTAAGAGTTGGAAAAACTTACATCATGCTTTGAATTAGTGGTTTTCACTCATGTGCCGAGACTGCAAAACAAGTTTGCTGATGCATTGGCTACTTTGGCATCAATGATTGAAATACCATCTGGAGTCAGAATAAGGCCTTTGATAATCGAGCAGAAGAGAAAGCTGACATACGAAATGACAGCCATAATCGAGGAAAGCACCGATGAGCTTCTGTGGTATTTTGACATTTAAAATTTTATGGAAAAAGGCGAGTACCTCAAGTTTTCTAGCAAAAATGACAAAAGGGCAATACGAAGATTATCTGCATAGTTTGTCATTTGTGAGGGATGATTGAACAAACGAGGGAATTCTGAGTCAACACGCTGTGTGCCAATAGTGAAGAAGGGCAAGAGCTGATGAAAGAGATACATGCGAGAGTCTGTGGGCCTCACATGAGTGTAAATATGTTAGTCAAGAATATCCTACAACAAGAATATTTTTGGATGGCAATGGAGGCAGACTGTATACAGTTTGTGCAAAGGTGCCATAAGTGTTAGATTCATGCAAACCTTATGCACATTCCATCATCTCAACTGTATAGCTTGACATCGCCATGGCCATTCTCAATATTGGGCATTGATGTGATTGGCAGGGTAACACCAAAGGCTTTGAATGGGCACGAGTTCATTTTCATTTTGGTGGCCATTAGTTATTTTACCAAGTGGGTGGAAGCTGTTTCCTACTCGGTATTTGTTACAGCCGTTACCGGTATCTGAGTGGAAGTGGGAGAACGTCACGATGGATTTTGTGTCAGGACTTTCCCGCTCACCTAGGGGACACGACGCCATTTGGGTTGTAGTTGATAGATTGACGAAGTCTGCACACTTTCTCGCCATCCGCGTAACGGATTCGATGGACCGACTGAGTTGTTTGTATGTCAGAGAGATAGCCCGCTTGCATTGGGTGCCCGTGTCTATCGTTTCTGACCAAGACCCGCGCTTCATATCGCGTTTTTGGCAGAGTCTTCAGGATGCTTTGGGGACGAACTTGATATTCAGTACTGCTTTTCACCCCTAGACGGATGGTCAGTCTGAGAGGACCATATAGATTCTGGAGGATATGTTGAGGGCATGTGTCCTTGATTTTAGAGGTTCTTGGAAGGATCATAAACCGTTAGCAGAGTTTGTATACAATAACAGCTATCAGTCCAGTATTGGGATGGCACCGTATGAGGCGCTGTATGGTAGACCGTGTAGGTCACCAGTACGTTGGACAGATGTGGGAGAGACCACAGTATTGGGACCCGAGTGACGAGTCTGTTTGGTTGGTTCTCCTCGGTATGTGAGATGTGATGACATGATATTAAGTGGCTATGTGTTAGCATGCTTATGTGAGTTATGTCTTTTACGTTAGCAATAACATGTCGTATGGATGCTTACCCTGTTATATCGCTTTCGTATGGAGTTATGTCCACGCGGGGTGGATGAGGCCGTGGTCGAGGCCGTGGCCGTGGTTTTGGCCGAAGGGACATTCCAGTCCCAGATGTTAGGGATGCTAATGCACTCCAAGGACCTGTTGGCGAGGGAGATCTGTTGCGTGAGATGGTCGGCTCCATCTGGCAACTGGCTGAGGCCGCTAGGGGCAAGGAGAGTGTACCAGAACCGAGGGCGACGGTCGCAATGCGCGAGTTCAGCCGTTTTGACCCTCCTACCTTTTCTGGGGATCCCAACCCCACCGTAGCCACTGAATGGCTAGAGCTGGTCACCAGGATCTTGGATACGTTGCAAATTGAGGAGGACGATCTGAGGGTTACTTTTGCTGCCTTCCAGCTGAGGGAGAGTGCGCACATGTGGTGGAAGTTCACCAAGACTACAGTTGCTGGCACGTGGGAGGCATTCACGAAGGTATTTCTGGAGAAATACTTTTCGGCGACACTAAGGGATCGCTACAGAGAGGATTTCTTATTCCTGACGCAGGGGACTATGTCAGTTGTGGAGTATGAAGCCGAGTTCACCAGTCTATCTCGGTTTGCACAGGAGATCGTACCGACTGATGAGTTTCGTGTGAAGCGATTCGAGATGGATTTGAGGCCCGTTATCAGAGATGGGGTGGCAGCATTCCAGATGCAGGTCTTCACAGAGTTGGTACAGATGGCCATGAAAGTGGAGGACACTCTGAATGAGACGCGCCGAGACAGAGACAGTCAGGGTCAGCAAGGTGGGGAACGTGCATAGTCTCAGGGGCGCAGAGAGAACAAGCGCCAACGGACATCTGGTCCACGTTCGCATCTGGTGGGGTCGTATCCGCTGCAGTCTTCTGCATCCGTGCCACCTGTGGCTCAACGGGAAGGTCGGAACTGAGGAGGGAGTCTGTTTGTTTTAGATGCCAGCGGCCTGGACATCGTGCGGCAGAGTGCCGTAGTCCGACGCTGGTTCAGTCGCAGTTGCAGGCTCAGGAAAGAGGGCCAGTGATATGTTTTGAGTGTGGCCAGTCTGGGCACATCTGTAGGGATCGCCCCAGATGAGGACGCACAACTAGAGCTTCTGTTACTCCATCTGCTCAGGGATGTTAGCCATCCAGATTTGCAGAAGGGGGCGCTTCAGTGCAGTCCGGCAGACAGTCTACTGTTCAGGGCCACAGCGGACAGGCCAGAGCTTAAGTTCTAGCAAATCCCCGTTCATCCAGAGCACCGGTCGTGCCCGATGCTGCTGCTACCACCTCCATGATCAGAGGTACTCTTCTAGTCTTTAGATCATGGGCTAGTGTTTTCATAGACATAGGAGCATCACATTCTTTTATATTATCTGCTTTTGCATCTGCTTTGGGGTTGAAAATAGACTGGTTGGGTAGTACCTTGAGTGCGGAGAGCCCAGTCAGCAGGAGTGTGACCTTGAGTCTTGTATGTAGATCTTGTGTGTTGGAGGTCGCTGGTCGTTGTTTAGTGTTCGACTTTATCATTTTGAACATGACCACGTTTGATGTCATCCTAGGGATGGATTGGCTGACCACCTTTCATGCCTTTATTGATTGCGATCGACGAAGGGTAACGATCTGTACACCGGCAGGAGATTGTTTTTGTTTTGTGGGTGATCGGGATGAGGGTTTGATACCTATGTCCGGTGCTGTATGGAACCAGAGCAGCCTGAGTTTCCTTTTTGCAGCTCTCATGTTGGATGATGAGATTAGGGTTCGAGGAGAGTTACCTCTGGTGGTCTTTGACTATTCCGATGTCTTCCCAGACGATCTGTTTGAGTTGCCACCGAGCCGTGAGGTAGAGTTCTCTATTGAGTTGATTTTAGGGGCTGCTCCCATATCTATGCCATCTTATCGGTTTGCACCCGCTGAGCTGCATGAGCTCAAGGTACAGCTTCAGGAGCTACTGGATAGGGGTTTCATACGCCCGAGTACTTCACCGTGGGGAGCTCCTGCTCTTTTTGCCAAGAAGAAGGATGGATTCTTACGTTTGTGCATCGATTACCGGAAGCTGAATCAAGTGACAGTAAAGAACAAGTATCCTGTGCCGAGGATAGATGATTTGTTTGATCAGTTGAAGGGGTCGAGCTGCTTCTCGAAGATAGACCTGAGATCAAGATACCACCATTTGCCGATTAGGGACAAGGACATAGCGAAGACTGCTTTCTGGACTCGCTATGGTCACTACGAGTTTTTGGTCACGTCGTTCGGTCTGGCGAACGCACCCGCGACGTTTATGGGTTTGATGAATCGTATCTTTCATCCATACTTGGACAGTTTTGTGGTGGTGTTTGTGGATGATATTCTCATCTATTCACCTACTAGGGAGGTGCACGAGGACCATCTGCGTATTGTTCTGCAGACTTTGAGAGAGCACTGCTTGTACGCGAAGTATGAGAAGTGCGAGTTTTGGATGTCGGAGGTGAGGTTTCTTGGACATGTAGTGTTAACAGACGGAGTAGCAGTGGATTTGTCGAAGACAGATGCTGTGACTGGTTGGGAGCGACTGAAGAACATCTTCGAGATTCGTAGTTTTTTGGGTTTAGCAAGTTCCTATCGGTGGTTTGTGAAGGACTTTGCGAGACTTGCTGCACCGATGACGCGTCTGATGCGGAAGGGAGTTGTGTTTGTGTGGAGCGAGTCCTGTGAGTCAGCATTCCAGGAGCTGAAGACGAGGTTGACTAGCGCGCTAGTGTTAATTATCCAAGAGCGAGGCTTGGGATATACAGTGTATTGTGATGCATCGCACGACGGTTTGGGCTGTGTCTTGATGCAGAAAGGGAAGGTTGTAACCTATGGTTCTTGGTAGTTGAAGATCCATGAGAAGAACTACCCGACACATGATCTGGAGTTGGCAGCCGTGGTCTTTGCCTTGAAGACATGGCGTCACTATCTTTGTGGTGAGCATTTTGAGATTTTCTCTGACCACAAGAGCTTAAAATATTTGTTTTCGCAGAAGGATCTGAACTTGCGCCAACGACGATGGATGGAGCTGTTGGAGGATTATGATTTTGACTTACAGTATCATCCAAGGAAGGCCAACGCTGTAGCTGACGCTCTCAGCAGGAGATCTCATGGCTCGTTAGCTTCTGTTGCTATACGAGAATGGGACATACTTAGAGAGGTCGGGGAGTTTGATTTGTGCCTTGGGAATACAGCGATGAAGGCTACTTTGTTATCAGTAGTTTCACGACCAGCATTGATTGCACGAGTGTTAGAGATCCAGCTGACGGATCAGGAAGCTCAGATGATACAAGATCGTGTTGCTAGTGGAGAGGATACAGCAGGATGGGTTGTGGGTTCAGACCAGATTCTGAGGTTAGCCGGGAGGTTATTTGTGCCAGAGTTATGCCGTGCTGATCTACTACATAAGTGTCATCATTCACGCCTTGCGGTGCATCCTGGAGGCACGAAGATGTACCATGACTTACGTCGTCAGTTCTATTGGATAGGAATGAAGAAGGACATGCTTCAGTTTGTTTCTCGGTGCCTTACCTGTCAGCAGGTAAAGACGGAGCACCGAAAATTGAAAGGATTGTTACAGCCGTTACCAGTATCTGAGTGGAAGTGGGAGAACGTCACGATGGACTTTGTGTTAGGACTTCCTCGCTCACCTAGGGGACACGACGTCATTTGGGTTGTAGTTGATAGATTAACGAAGGCTGTACACTTTCTCCCCACCCGCATGAAGGATTCGATGGACCGATTGAGTCGTTTGTAAGTCAGAGAGATAGTCCGCTTGCATGGAGTGCCTGTGTCTAACGTTTCTAACCGAGACCCGCGCTTCACATCGCGCTTTTGGCAGAGTCTTCAGGAGGCTTTGGGGACGAACTTGATGTTCATTACTTCTTTGCACCCCCAGACGGATGGTCAGTCTGAGGGGACCGTACAGATTCTGGAGGATATGTTAAGGGCATGTGTCCTTGATTTTAGAGGTTCTTGGGAGGATCATATACCGTTAGCAGAGTTTGCATACAACAATAGCTATCAGTTCAGTATTGGGATGGCACCGTATGAGGCTCTGTATGGAAGACCGTGTAAGTCACCAGTATGTTGGACAGATGTGGGAGAGACCACAATCTTGGGACCCGACTTGGTGCAGGAGACGACGGAGAAAATTGTAGTGATTCGCCAGCGCCTTTTGACATCTCAGAGCCGTCAGAAGAGTTATGCTGATCAGAGGAGAAGGCCTTTGGAGTTTGCAGTGTGAGATCATGTGTTTCTGAAGGTTTCACCACGTAAAGGTTAAATGAGGTTTGGTCGTAGCGGGAAGTTATCACCGCGTTTCATTGGACCTTTTGAGATCCTTGGCAGGGTTGGAGAGGTTGTTTACCGTTTGGCTTTGCCACCTCAGTTAGCATCTGTGCATAACGTGTTCCACGTTTCTATGTTTCGGAGATACGAGCCTGATCCTTCACATGTGTTAGATTGGGCCGAGCTGCGGGTTGACGAGGATGCCACGTATGTGAAGCGTCCGGTGAAAGATTCTCGATACGAAGGAGCAAGTGTTGCGGGGAAGAACAATTGCTTATGTCAAGATTCTATGGCTTCATCACGGGGTTGGAGAAGCGACATGGGAGCTGGAGTCAGGGATGCGTATTAGATATCCGGAGCTTTTTCCTTCGTGACCTCGTAGTGAATTTCGGGGATGAAATTCCTTGAGGGAGGGAGAGTTGTAAGACCCGGACCCGTCTCTTTTTGAGATTTATATATGTTTGACGTGTTTTTGCATATATATTTCTACGATGTATGATTTATGCGTTTTGATGCATGTTTGTGTTGTAATAAGCATGCGGGGTTGGTTCCCGGGGTTGTAGGGAGTTTCTGTGCGAATTTTAAAAATTAAAAAAAAAAGAATATTTTCGAAAAAATATTTTTCTTGGCATATAAATATATAGCTTTTAGATATTTGTAGAGATATTTTGCAAACTTGGAGGCTAAGTTTCTTTTTCTCAAATCAGAACCTCTACATTCTCTCTAACTTCTCAGGGGCCTAGGGCTTGATTTTTGATAAACCAACTACCGATCCTTGTTATTGACACGGAGGTCTATGCTTTCATCCGGACGGAATTTTATTTCTACAAAGTTCAGTTTTGCACGTGAATCGAGACATCGAGTTTTTAACTCACCGAGGTAGGATCCTAGACTGTATAACTGTTAGAGAGTACTGCGTGTAATCATGTGTGTTTTTAACGTTTAAAAACGCATGAAAAGTGATTAATGTTTCAAAAGTTGGATTTTTGGTTTAAAAATCGCTTTTGGGTGGATTTCGATTGGAGGAAAAGGGTTTTGAGGCTTTTCTTTCGGTGTA
>JAULJZ010094183.1:0-12154 GCA_032270985.1 Heliamphora pulchella
GAAAAATATATCTAAATTTTAGTACATTCATAACAATAAAATCAAAATATTAACTAAATAAAAAAACAAATTTTTTTAAATAAAAAATAAAAAGTTTTTTTTTTAATCTTATCCAAAAATTATCTCATCCCTATCCAAAATGTATCCCGTGTGTATTCTCCTGTACCTTGTGCTTATCCAAAATGTATCCGAAATTGAAAAAAATAAAAAATTATTTTTGAATACTTCTTTGGCGTATCCGATATATATCCCCGCGTATCGGACACGTGTTGGTATTCAATACATATCCAATACTTGTACAGGTCATTTTCGGAGTATCTGTGCTCCAATACTTATTGGTTTATTTGTGATTTTATGAACTTTTTGTTATATTTTAATTAAAAATTTTTTACTTTTTCGGATCATCTTGATGAGAATTGAGAGGAGTCGAAAAATATAATAATTTGATTAAAGAATGAAAAAAATCGGCTAAAGACGAAAATAGTAATGTAAAATAAAAAATAAGCACTTATGCCAAATAAGGCCATATATTAGCTCACACTACTGTGTTTTATAATTTTAATTTACTAACAATGAAAATATTACATTTGCAAAATTTTAAAGAGAATGGAAATGAGACAATGTAAAGGTTTTTATTTTAAAAAGAACTGAAGCGATTATAAGGTAAATAGAAAGCAAATCAGTTGTGGGAAAATAAAATAGTGAAATGGTATCATTTTTAAATTGTACTCTAAATATTTTAAAATAAAATAAATTGTAAAAGAAGTTTTTGTAAGGCGTTTACGTTAAAGACAAAGTTCACACAGTTCCAAATTTAGGAAAGTATGTGCTCTTCTTTAATATAATTAATAGTCGGGGTATACGCGATATGTGTGCAACTTGAATTACTTTAAAGCATAAAAAAAATAATATATTTTTTTAAAGAAGATTTGGTCTGAGTTCCCATTTTGGATACTTTTTTAGAGATAAGGACTGAACTCCAAACTATTATTGCATTTGGTTCTATTTTCATATATTGTACCCGAAATACCTCTGTAATTATTCTAAACATTTCCCGCTGTAGGGGCTCCTCAAATTGGTAACGTATGATTTGGTCAGACTTTTTAATCCAGTTCATATTCTCCAATATCTCCGTTATCACCATTACCTTCATTATAAACATTATCCAGGTTAGGTTTTCATTGATCTCCAGCGATACACATGAATCATTTTATGATCCCACGATATCCTTTACACAACATATTACATATATATAAAGAAACGCATATCAATATTTGTAGTATCAATATTTCGACAAGGATCAAACAACGAACTGGAAACTGTTGTTGATTAAATCCGGTATGTTTGTGTTTTTTTTATGTATTTTGATTATTTTAGGCGAATAGCTGGGTTGATTGTGTGTGGTTCTTCGAATAGTTGGGTTGGTTGTTGATTTAACATCTCTAAAAAACAATGAGAATTATTAGTTGCGGAAGATGAGAATGGGTATTTAGTATATTTTCTGTAGGAGAATATCGTGTTCCGACGTGGGTTATTAGTTGCTGAAAATAAGAACAATGGGAATTTGATTATCTATTCTCATTATCTGCCCCTCAAAAATCTCATTTTTCACATTTTATGCAACTCAACATTCTCATTGTTCTCATCTTCTGCAACTAAAAAATATTCTCATTTTCTGCAACTAAAAACCCACGCAATAACGCAATATTCTCCTACAGAAAGTATGTGAATTATCCATTCTCATTTTTTTGCTATATGCTAATTCTTATTGTCCTCATTCCCTGCAAATAAGAATCCATACAAGAACAGAATATTCTCCTACAGAAAGAATGCGTAAAATCCATCCTCATTTTCTGCTATAAGAAAATTCTCATTGTTATCATTTTCCGCAAACTAATAACCAACACAAGAACACAAATATTCTCCAACAATCAATTTCTCATTGTTCTCGTTTTCTGCAACTAATAACCCACGCAAGAACATGATATTCTCCTGCAGAAAATATACCAAATACTCGTTCTCATTTTCTGCAACTAATAATTCATTGTTTTGAAAGATGTTAAATCAGCAATCAATCTAACTATTCGAAGAACTATACACAATCAACCCAGCTATTCGCCTACAATAATCATAATACATAAAAAAACACAAACATACCGGATTTAATCAGCAACAGTTTCCAGCTCGCTGTTTAATCCCCGTCAAAATATTGATACTGCAAATATTAATATGCGTTCCTTTATATATGTAATATTTTGTGTAAAGGATATCGTGGGATCATAAAACGATTCATGTGTATCACCGGAGATCATTGAAAACCTGACGTGGCATGTCGATAATGGAGGTAATGAAGATAACATAGATATTGGAGAATCTGAACTGAATTGGAAAATTGGACCAAATCAGGTACATAATTATAAATTGTGTGTGTGTGTATATATCTCACATTATCCAGTTTATCATAAGTAAAATAAGGGTTAAATGGTCCAAATTTTTACATAAATTCAACAAAAAGACTTATTGGAATACAAGATAAGTGGATGGGACTTATCCCAAAATAAGTCATGAAAATAGAACTCTAGAGTAATTATCTCTTTTTTTTTTTTAAAAAAAAACATTATCTCTTTTTTTTTTAAAAAAAACATTAAATTCTAATTTAATATACAAATGCCATTTATGCTAATACTTCACCTACAATAATTTTAGAAAAAAGAGAAACGTCACTATCAATTTTAAATCATAAAACAATATAGTATAGATATATACAAATGTAGTAGTTATCTCCCAATTTCTTTAAAATGCTCAATCTTTAAGTCTCATTAAAAGTTAGTGTTTTCTTCTGAGTGGAACATCTTTATTCTCAGATTTTTTTCCTAAATTAATACCACTTAAAATTTAAAATCTCTCTTATCCCTATATGTGCTCTTTCCCTTCCAAATCTTCCTCTATTCCCTCTTAATTTCGTTTCCTACTATTCATGGTATCAAGTAAATATTTAAAATATTATAAATATTTAAATATTAATTTAAAATTTAAAATATAAGAAAAATACAAAAAGTAAAACATAATGTTTTTATTGTATGCTATTATTATGTTTAAAAATAAACTTTATATTAAAAAGTAAACTTTAGTCAACATAATCGAGGGCAAGCGAAATAAAATTGAGCAAAAGGTGCAAATAACATTTTTTTATTGTGTGGACAAATCCTATGCGGACTTGGTACGGGACATGAGTGCTAATGCAAGATAAATTATATTTTCGAGTAAGACAAATTTTATTTTTATTATCTCTAAGCATGACAAAACATAATCGGGTGCGAACAGACATTCTCATTTTATTTTTTCATTTGTCAATTTTTCCTTATCGTTTGTCTTCATTATTTTGTAGATCCATGCATCGCATGGGTCACCACTATTTATAGGGCTCATTGACCTTTGTACGTTAATGTTAATACTTCATTAAGGAAATAGTAGTTTTTAAACTTTATTCTTAACCCATGTAAAAATGTTTTTTGCAAAAACATTTTTCGTGAAATCATTTTTGCTAAACCCACTTTCTAGTTAAGACAAGTTAATAGATATATTAAATCAAGCAATAAAAAAGCAAAAAATATTTACTTGAAAGTGTGGCTACTAAAATTGCTTTCAAATTAAAATTGAAAACGTGTTTAGTAACTGCATTTTCAAATGTATTATTTTTTGAGTTAATTAGTGATTAGTCCTATTTTTGTGAGATGTTTGAGAATAAGTCTAATTATATGTTTTTTAATAGTAAAAGTTCCATCTTTTGAATGTAAGTGATGTTTGTACGATTTTGCCCTTATTTAAGTTTGGATGAGACTTAAAAACATATGTTTATTGCCATTGGTTACTTTTTTTAACTTGTTGGCAACGTGGTGGGGTGATCTTTTTTTGTTTGAAATTTTAAAATTGCATAACTTTTAACATTACATTCATTTTTGGATAAATTAGTATTGTTAAAATATTCATCAAGATCTATCAAACAAGATCCGTATTGACTATAAAACTATCCAAAAAGAAAATGAGAAATTTGATAAATTTATTTTTTAAAATCGAGAAATTTCTCAACTTTGACAACTAGAAATTTTTTAGTTTTAAAATTACTAACATTTAACAGTTTTAAGCTTTTTAGTTTTGAAAGTGAAAAAAGTTCACATTATCTTAGTAGGTAAATAGTTACCCAACATCATTGATGAAGAGGAAGGCTTAGAAAGGGATCAAATATATGGAGGATAAGCTTTCCTTTGTGTAATTTGGAAATTTTAATACTAAGGAATTTACCGGATTTGTACTTTCAAACTATCAAAATTTGAGTATTTGAAAAATCTCTCAGGTTTAAAGAAAATTGACAAATTCAAATTTGAGAAATTTATCAGTTTAAAATTAATAAATTTCTCACAAATTATTGATAAAACTCAAAACTGAAAAATTTATCTGTTTTGATACATCTAAGTAATTTCTCACATTTTTTTTAAAAATGTTGATAAATTCAAAAATGAGAAATTTTTTAATTTTGATAAATCCAATTTTTTTTTCACAAATCGTGCAAAATTTATTGATAAATTCAAAATTGAGAAATTGTTCTGTTTTGATAAATCAAAAAATTTCTCATAATCTTTTAAAAAATTAATGATATATTCAGAACTAAGAAATTATTAGTTTTGATAAATCCAAGACTTTCTCACAAATTTTGCAAAGATTATTTATCTTGAATTTGAAGATTTATCAGATTTAAGTTTTATGTAAAAAGTAATGTAATTGCACGGTGAAGTCGTCGTTGATGCCAAAAACCATGGAAGGTAGAGAACTATGGTTTAGTGATGAGAGAGACATGTATAGAAAAAAGAAGAGAGATAAATAATTGTAGAGATTAGTGTCATGCATATTTATTAAGGGTAATAATGATATATTGAGAATTTTAGGGCTTAATCTATTAAAAATTGTTAGAGGGCACTATACCTTATATAAGTAGGGAAAATGGGACCTTTCCCAAAGTTTCTCTTATTTTTATTGGCTGGTTTAATATATTATATTCATCCTTCTTAATTAGAAAACGTGCTTAGCAACAACGTTTTCATGGAAAATGTTTTTGCTAAAAACACTTTTACGTAAATTGGGAATAAAGTTTAAAATCCACTATTTC
This sequence comes from Heliamphora pulchella, assembly GCA_032270985.1. Taxonomy (NCBI): domain Eukaryota; kingdom Viridiplantae; phylum Streptophyta; class Magnoliopsida; order Ericales; family Sarraceniaceae; genus Heliamphora; species Heliamphora pulchella. The sequence goes on from JAULJZ010094183.1 coordinate 5,165, forward strand.
ATTATTAAAGTGCAAAACCTAACATATAAAGGTCAATGAGCCACTATTTACGTATCTTGACATGTATGTGTTAAATGCATGTGCACCTAGATTTGATATTGGTTCTCTTTTGATTGACTCAAGGTTAGAGCTGCAGAGTTGCGGGCAATACTAGTACAACTTGGTCCGGTATGTGGTGATCATTCATCAATCTTTAAGAAATCTTGATCTTCTGTTAGCTTCTTTATTGTCAAATAGTGCTTTGGCCTTATCTTTTAAAATGCTATTAGACAGATTTGTTCTTATTCATACTTTGGACGGATGTTGGATGGTATAAATATGGAATTGCGCTCTCCAAAAAGATAATGTTCTCCAAAATTGCCATCCACCAGCTCTCCAAAAGATGAATGTTTGGCAAGATTCTTGGACAGCTTACGACAATAGAAGTGTAAATCTTGAAACTGGTCGTTTTTAAGGTCTTTATTTACATCTTTTTTTAGAGAGAAAGGACAGTTTAGTGCTTTTCTATCTAGGATATGTTCTTCCAGTTGTTTGCATGCATTTCTATAATGCTGAACATTTTCTTGATTAAAAACTTGTTGGGTGAATTTTTCCTTTTTTGAAAGAAGTCAGTGATGTGCTGATGTTTCATTTTTCTTTCTTAGACAAGTTAGGTTTCTTGGTAAATTACCAGCTACTCTCTGTGATAAATCATATATGGGGCCCTTACCCTTTCATAATACCTTGAAGGGAAGTTGCACCGTTGTTGTTTCTCCCTCTTTTCTATTTTAATCCTCATTCAATTCTTATTTGTTTCTGTTATGTAGGCATATATCAAAATTGCTCAGGCCATCTCATCTAGATCTGTAAGTTCATATATATCGCATAGCTATTTTCATTTGTGATTCCTGTTTCTGAATTAAATCAAGTACCTATGCTTCTAAATTACCAACATGTTCATATTGATAGAGGGTTGATCTGATCTATATTGGCTGCTGCAATCAGTTAAGCAGTCACATTCAACTAAGTACTGATGCTTTTGACTGTTATGGATATGTTAGGAGATGAAAGTCAAGAAAATGCTTTGTGTTAATTATTTCATTCAGAAGTCTCAATCATATTGCTTACTGATTAAGACCCATGTTGTTTTAACCTGTCATAGTCTGTGACAGACCCATGTTTATTGTGTTTTGTCCATCTTTAACCATATATGTGGTCGGAAGAATGCGGTAATTGGTACCTGGCTTTTTTACATGTTAACCTCTAAAATGTTTGTTGGGTTCAAGATGTACTCATGCAGCCATAGTTGGATAAGGAAAACTTTTGCAACCAACATGTGGTGAGTTTTTTGTAATTAGTCAATCATTGTGAGTTTTCTTTACTGAAGAGTTCTTACTTTTGAGTTTGAGACCTAAGTGTTTTGCTATATGCTTGATATTGCCTGAAGACACTAGCAAGCATGAGTTGTTTTTAGTATGTAGCGTCATGCCGTCTTGCTTTCCCCTACTGATGATATGCCAAGAAGTGCGTTGTTAGAATTGGGTTGGAATGCTTTTAAGACCATAAGCTCTAGAATCTAGATTCAGAGTTCCCAGAACTGTGGCAACTTATCCAGAAAATATCATTTTTGCCAGCCTAAAAACAACTAATATCTCTTTGCTACGCACAAGAATGCTTGATCGAGAAAAGCAAGCAGAGAAACAAAAAGATACGAATATAAGGAGGCTGGAGACCTTTCCCGCAACCTAACCGCTTACCCTTTCGCATCTATCTTTCCTTTTGGTTTTGATTCCTTTCATTACGAGCAGTTACGGGTGTAGGGTATGCGAAAGAACTTTGGAAATTCCCCATGGAGCGATTAAATTCCTTTTGATTGATTCGTCGATAGGTCCCATAGGAAGTTGCTTCTTGGAATGCTATCGTCTAAACTGATCATTGCGCCATTGATGGGCTAGAGTCGAACAACATTAAAACAAAATTTTGTTCTTTATGCCTTCATGGCTTAATTTGATTGCAAATCTAATAATTTGCATAGGTTAGAAGCTACATCTTGAAGATGCTCATAGTGTTTTTCCCTGGCTCCCCCTGTCCCCCATTGTTTTCAGAATTTTGGATTGTGAACTTTTTCCCCTGGGGGAGGGGGGTGTTGAGATTTCAACTGACTTAGGTTAGGTTTGGCACAAAAATTGTGTGGGAGAAAGATCTTGAAATTCTTATATATCACTTATTTCAAGAAATATGGAAGTGATTTTCAAAATCTGTTGTTCGATATCTTGGTACAAGCAGTAGAATTCATATGGCCATTTAGGTCAATATTGTAATGACATGGCATAAACATTTTATATTTGGGCTATAGCTAATATAGCACTAGTTGCTCATAGCAGAAAATTCCACATTACATCTAACAACAGTCTGAAGTTACTTCTGTTCTACACAAAGATTTCTTTGGTCTTCTCGAGGTAATTGGATCTAATTTTCTGGAAAATAGCTGTTTTTTACCCTAACTTTTTTATTTTGATAATCTAAATCCCAAATTATGCTGTTAGATTTACTGGCTGTAGAAATACTGAATTGTGTTAAACTCGTTTGTTTACAATCTACCTAGGAATGAGTGTTTATAATACAAACAAGAGATGTATGACCAATCTAAAGGCAAATAAAGAGATTAAGAACATCAACAATTTAATTTCCTTTGACCTTTTCATATCAGTTGAGTTTTGTCTTCATTCTTTCAACCCCTTCTTAATGTACTTTTAGCATATGGATTTAGCTTCTTGTTATTTGATCTAATAATCTTCTAATCACTTCATTTTACATCTTCTAATAATTTGACTTCTCCATAATCCCCTTCATGCTTGTGAAGATATTATTTAACTTTTATAAAATATTCATGAGCTAGAAAGTTGATTTATTGATTGACTGATCAAATGTTAAATGCAATTTCATCTAATCACTGCATAGAAGAAGATGGGACTTTGATTGACCAATGAAACTATTGAGGCTTTACATGGTTAGTCTTTGTGCCATAGACCAATGTAGTGAAATCAATGACCCATATCCCAAGCCAAGCCTCCTTTGAGTTTGCAATCTCGAACCTTTATGATAGGGAAAGTATCTTCTTCCATTCCAAACACAAAAATTGATTGCAAGAGTTGATAATAGAATGGAGGCGTTATTTACAGGAAGCAATTGAGCTCATTTCTAAAAATGGCCATGTAGGTTATTGGAAATAGGTGAAAGTTGTTGTAACAAGTGAATTGCAACGTTATTTCTGTCTCTCAAAGTAGACTAACTAAACAGAGGCAAGTGATGAATGATTAGATAAATAAAGCTCATCTATTTATAAAATTTAGGATTAATATGAGGATTAATGTCCTGCCAAGTGAGCTGCTTAGAGGAGAGCCAAATTTGGTGAAGCTCAACACAGGTAAATCATCTGCGACAACACCATATTAAAAAGAACTAATTGTTTTTAATATTGCTTGTTTAAGGCCTAACTAGGAAAGGTTTTATAAGGAAACAGTGAAAATGTATACTCTCACATCCCATTCATTTTTCCATTTTGGGGCATCCCAAAATAGTTGCAACTAGAAGTACTTAATCTTATGAGGGTGAATGCATAGTGTGGAATAAAGAGATTTCAACATTAATATTCTGATATTTGAGAACACATTAAGTGCTTGTCCTTTTAAAAAATTGGATATTTCATGGTGGGAAAAAAATATGGAAAAAAGAGTGTTGAATCAAATCTTCAATTGAAAGGGAAATAACTATATATTAGGAAAGTTGAGTTGTAAAGTAGCAATTTAGGGTTAAAGGAGAAGAGAAAGGAGAAAAGAGAAGAGTAGAGAAGAATATTATTACGAGAAAATAATGAAGCTTAATTTTGATTTCTACACCACATCAATATTTATATAAGAGACATCACGTTAATTACAAAACAGTCTTAACAGACATAAGTAATTATCTAACATTCCCCCTCAAGCTGGAGCATAGAGGTCGAACATGCTCAGTTTGAAAAGAAGTCGTTGAAAATTAGAAGTAGACAACGGTTTAGTAAGAATGTTACCCAATTGATCCTAAGAGCGAACAAATGGAATCATGATCTGCTTTGTCAGTAATAAATCACGAATAAATTGATAGCCGACTTCAATATGCATAGTTCGCTCGTGGAAAACTAGATTATTAGCAATGAAGATAGCGGCCTGATGATCACAAAACATCTCTATGGGTGTAGCTGTCTGGATGCCAAAATTCTGAAGAAGGGAACGAACCCACAACATTTCAGAGGCAGTATGTGCCATAGCATGGTACTCGGCCTCGGCACTAGAACGAGCAACCACATTCTGTTTTTTACTACACCAAGTGGCAAGATTACTACTGACAAAGGTACAATAACTAGAGGTAGACCGCTGATCAAGCCGATTTTCAGGCCAATCAGCATCACTGAATCCAACCACATATAATGTATTAGATGGACGATATAGCAAGCCACGACCTGGAGCACATTTCAAGTAACAGAGAATGCGACAAACAACATCAAAATGGGGTTGACGGGGAGTATGCATAAAATGACTTAAAACCTCAACATCATATGTGATATCGGGACGAGTAACAGTAAGATAAATTAACTTTCCAAAAAGCCGGTGATACCAACCAATATCCAAAAAGAGATCACCATGTTCAGCATCAAGCTTAACAGTGGCCCCCATTGGAGTGTCAAGAGATCGTGCCCTGAGAAGACTAGTCTCAGAAAGAAGATTAAGGACATATTTTCATTGAGAAAGATAGATACCCTGAGAAGAGTGAGCAACTTCAATACCAAGAAAATAATGAAGAGTACCCAAATCCTTAGTATGAAAGTTTTGTCCTAAATGCCGTTTGAGATCGACAATACCAACTATGTCATCACCCGAAATGATGATATCATTAACATACACAATCAATATAATAGTGCCCGTAGATGAGTGTGAACAAAGACAAAGTGATCAGATGTGGAGCACTAAAAACCATAATCAAGCATAACAGAACTGAAGTGATCAAACCATGCAAGAGGAGATTGTCACAATCCATAGAGGGTTTTACGGAGGCAATACACAAGATGCTCACTACTAGGAACTACGTAACCAGGTGATTGCTCCATATACACTTCCTCTTGAAAGTCATTATGAAGAAATATATTCTTAATATCAAGTTGATACAAGGGCCAAGAATAATTAACGGTAATAGATAGGAGAATCCGAACAGAGTTAAGGAGAGCCACCAGAGAGAAAGTTTCTAAATAATCAACCCCATATATTTGAGTGTAGCCTTTGGCAGCCAAACATGCCTTAAGACGTTCTACAGAATCATTCAAAAGGTACTTCACTGTATAAACACACCGCGTGCTTCGCAAGTGGGAGCAGAGTGAGTTTCCCAAGTCTGGATTTGATAAAGAGCTCTCATTTCTTCATCCATAGCAACTTTCCATCCAGATATCGACAAAGCCTGCTTATAAGTAGATGGAATAGAAATAGAGGACAAGGTAGTGGTAAAGGAACGAAGACAAGAGGACAAACGATTATATAACACAAAATTTGCAATAGAGTGTTGTGACCATGTACGTTTACCTTGACGCAAAGCAATAGGTAGGTCAATATTATCAGAAGACGAAGCCAAGGAGTTAGGAACCTCTGTCGAAGAAGATCATTTAATGTAGGGAATCCAAACCAGGACTATTCACAGCAAAAGCAACTTCTTGAATTGCTGGTTCAGGCTTATGAATTAACCAGGGTAAAGTCACCACAGTACAGGTTGTATGTGAGCCATGGAAATTTGAGCTCAATGAAGCCAGGTAACTTTTGATGGAAGTTCATGGAAGCTACAGAAGCTGCCTCTATAAAGAGATCTTGAGACCATAGAAATATTCTGCCATCCAACTCTGGCGAACGTGTAAATAATGATGCACACCAAACTTAGTGGTTTATTTAACAGTCCCACTTACTTTGCCTTGTAATTACATTCATAAGCATGCTTTCGGTAATATCTTTCTTGTAGGATTTGATACCACCTTCATATCTGGATGAGCTTTCACTCTTGCAAGATCGGATAATGCCATTTTCTACTGAAGTTGCCTTTAATACCATTGAACAAGAACTTGGACTACCAATGGATGAACTTTTCTCTGAGGTCTCACCGGAGCCTGTGGCAGCAGCATCTCTCGGCCAGGTTTGTAATTGGTACTACCCTTCTGTTGCTTAGGATGTGGGTGTTGACATTCTAGCATTAGTTTTGTGTGTATGGCCATCCTGTTTTCTTCTTCTTTTTTTTTCCTATTCTTTTTTTTTCCTTTAAAGGTCTATCAGGCTAGACTGCGCCCTAGCGGACAGGTTGTTGCTGTCAAAGTGCAGAGACCTGGAGTTCAAGCTGCCATTTCCTTAGACATACTAATATTGCGTTTTCTTGCGGGGTTGATTAGGAGAGCAGCAAAACTCAACACTGACCTTGAGGTAATGTTGCATTATTGTAACTTTCGAAGGGGGGAAATGTTGCAATAAGTAACTGGAGTTAGAAGATGTCCAACATTTTGTTATGCTGCAAGTGAGGAATGAGGTTTCTGCCTCCTGGGGTGGACCTAGGCAGGGTTTTCAAGGGCCCCCTTTCACTTAAAGCTACACAAAAACAAAATAAAATAAATTGAAAGTATTTCACCTCAATGGTTTTATGCTTATGATGTCTGATGGGTATTGGTTCATTGGGTGGGTGAATTCCCCATGAGGTGCGTGGACATAATTCTTAGGTTTCTTTTGATTTCAGGTTAGCTGTAGTTAATATAGAAAATTGGCTTTCAATTTGCAGGCAGTTGTTGATGAATGGGCATCAAGTCTATTTCGGGTATGTGGTGATCTTCACATCTTTGATTAAAATCTCAATGTTCCCAAGTATGTCCCATGACCTGGTCCCTTGAATACTTCTTTAAATGGATATTGCTTTTTTTTTATTTAGGGAGCGGGGGGGGGGGGGGGGGGGGGG
>JAULJZ010094194.1:0-12153 GCA_032270985.1 Heliamphora pulchella
GAAATGTTTTGATTTGAAAAAATGAGAAGTTAGGGTTGCGGTGGGGTTAAACCTTGAACAAATTTGGAAATTTAGGGTTAATGAATTCAAATAATAAAATTGAGTTGATTTTTGGTAAATCGAAAATTGTGGTAACCTATTTATGTAAAGATTCTGTGAACTTTGATGAAACAAGAAAACAATGAAATAATGGGTTGGGGATTTTAAGTGAATGTGATGATTTTTGTGAAATGTGATTATCATGAAACGTTCAATTGGGGGTTTTGGATTATTTTCAACCCGAATATACTAAATATGAGAATGTTAGAATTTAGCAATGTCTTGAATCCTAATTGTATGTGTTTGGTGAGAGGAACCATATTTGGGTTGGACTCGCGTTTGGAATTTGAGGAATTGGTGATAATTGAAACACTACTCTTCGGATGGTGATCCCGAAGTGGTTTACAATGAATGTCCTCCCTTCGGATGGTGATCTCATAGTGGTTTAAAATGTATGTCTTCCCTTCGGATGGTGAGCCCGAAGTGGTTTATAATGTCTTCCTACCCTTCTGATGGTGATCCCGAAATGGTTTCTACTGTTTGTTTTCCCTTCGGATGGTGATCCAAAAGTGATTTGTAATGAATACCCTACCCTTCGGATGGTGATCCCAAAGAGGTATACGATAGTTGTGCTGATAGGAGTTAACGAGAAATGAAAAATACCACGGATTGGGTGAACTTGGAAAGCATCGTAAGATATGTGCATGTGTGTGTATGGTAAAGTCGAGGGCTTATGATAATTGAGCTAAAACGGAGTTGGTTTTGCACGATAAAAATCGGTTAGGTGAATGAAAATTTTGTTAGAAAAGTGGGTTTGGTTTTTTAACTAAAGACTTGTTGTGCATCCACATGATCAATCTCGCATATCATGCATTTGTTCTTCTTTAGTCTATTTTGTATGAGCCTTGGCTCATGTTGTTTGAAACATTTCAGGTAATCAAGAAGAACAAGTCGCCGAGTGCGGTTGACCATAATTGGGGACCCAGTTGGGTCATTTTGATGAAATTACTAGTCTTTGAAAAGACCCTATTTTTGGAATTGTATTGTTGTAGTTCAATCTTATCATACGTTGTAAGTGTAAGTTGAGGGTTGGTGGAACCCGTTTTGTAAGGTCCTAAGGCCATGTACTCATGACTTGTATGCATGCGAGATCGTCGGGTTATATCTTTCGGGCTTATACCTTGGTTTCTCTTATGAAATTTTATGGTTTAAAATGTTAGTTTTCAAGTTTTTTAGATGTTGGATGTGATTCTAAAGTTAATTGTATGTTTTAACTTTAAGTTTTTGTTTACGACAACTATGTTCAAAGGATGGGAGATTTTAGTGTTTTTTCAACACTTAGAAGAATTTTTAGTATTTTGGAGCAGTTTGCTCTCAAGTACCTCACCGCTCGAGCTGTGAAGAGTCCGCTCGAGCGGACTCCGCTGGATAGCACACCTTTGAAAATTTGTTTTAAAAAAAAATGTGTTGGTTATCTCTTGGGCATCTTTTATGACATAAATAGCTATGTTTTGGGGGCTTATTTTACGGTTTAAAAGACTCTATTTTACTTCAAATTTGATGGAAAACGATATGTTTTGGTTGAGTTTTTCAACAAATTATAGTTTCGGTTAATCTTTTGATTGAACCTTGATTGTAAAATCTTGATCTCAGGTTCTTTACCCTTTATATATCACGGGATTTTATTGTTACGAAATTGGGGCATTACAGATTGGTATCAAAGCTATAGGTTTGAATACCGAGGAACCGTGAAAATGGTTGATCTATTGCATGAGAGTTTGCGTTGACACGTGACATTCATATATTTGTGTGATTGGATGAAATATCTATGGATTGACTTGATGTTTGCATGCTATGTGGTGCTTGGGTATGGAAGTTGGATCTTTAGGATGACGTGTCTTGCCATTGGGCATTCGGTTAACTGGTTCGGGGTTCGAGTTAGAAAGGCGTTTGGCCGATGTCTATTCTAACAAGAAATCCAAACGAGTTATCCGGATTGGTGTGTTATTCCTAAGGGTTCTCCTTGGTATGCGATACGTGTTGATGTGATATTTTTATTGACAATGATTAGTATGTTTATATGGCTTTAGGATGTTAAGTCGAATCTTACCTTAATGAGTTTTATGATGCACTTCATATAGAATTTTTGCCCATAGGACTAGGGCGAGTTGTGGTCGTGGTTGTTGTATGGGTTATGAAAGTGCGACCTAGTTTTCGATGATTGCAACGGGGGTACGCTCGTGAGATGAGTGTTAATCATTTGTGCATGGTGGAACTTGCTTATAAGTTGTGGTAACTACATGAGTTGGTGGTGACATTAATTAGTTGCTCGTTGTGTTTTTGTGTTATCATGGTATGTCACGATGCTGTTAAGGCATGGATAGTCGGTCGATTGTTATGGAAAACTCTTCTTGTGGAGTAATACTACCTGTTGGTGAGTGGTGTTACTAGTGACCTTGTGATTAGGTGTGGTAGGGTGTTTGAGAGCCCTCGGAGATTAGTTGCATATTGGGATATGTGATGTGGTTTTGGGCGTGTTGAGAATTATGTACGTCATGAGCCATGCAATGTCTTGAGCCGTGTACTCGGGAATGGAGTATGGACAGGAACATAGTAAATGGAAGCATAATAATCGTTGGCCTAACATTTTTTTTTGAAATCTCTGGACATAGATGATTTTGGGGGTATCCCTTGCCTTTTGGGGTGTTGTTGGTGGTCGTGGTGACGCTTTGTGGCCTTGAAAGCCTATTTAATAACCCTTGTACCCTTTTCCTAGCGTGACGCTAAGCTATGTCCCTTATCGAGGTTCAAGAGTTGAGTTACGGGTGCATAAGCTCAGAGATGTGCTCGGTGAGTTAACCATGAAGTTGCAGATGTGTTGGACGATGTGCTAGTTTTGGTTACGATTTTAGGGTGTGACGAGTATAGGTCCTTTGAGAATTTCACGAAAGTAGAGGCCTGTGATTTTGGTTGTTGTCCTCATGGTTAGGAGATCGTGTTCGGGGACTGTGTTTGGTGTGTTTAGGGATGTGTGCCTGGATAAAGTTGAGGTGTGAGTAATATTAGATCTTTTACGAGATGAGTGATAGCTTTTGTGTCCCCCTCTCAAGTGCTAAGTGCAAGGAATTTGAAAAACCCTTGATGGGTGTTGGTAATATGGTTGAGCCAATTGCTTAGATGGTATATCATGAGTGTGATGTCTCTTAAAGAAATAGAGGCTGTTTATGTTTGAATCTGTGGTGTAAGGGTGGTTCTATTGTTTTCCCTTGAGAGTTAAATGAATAGTGTTATGCCTTGTATATAACCGGTAATGGACTTGTAGATGTGCGAGACGCGTCATTGGGGGATAAGAGGATTAATGATATTCGAGGTGTTTGAACGAGGTCCGAACATGAGAACTAAGTGTGACGAGTAGTATAATTATCGTGATTAGGATCTCGACAACATTGGTATGGTAGTAGTCAATGTCAACTTAAGGACGGATGGATAGTGTTCTCCTGAACTTAGTATGTCATGGGTATCGAGAATGTGATGGTGTTGAGCGAGAGCTTCTAGTTGACTTTTTCTTTTCTTTGAGTGGAGAGAAAGCTACCTTGTGGATGGTTATTATGTGAGAGTTGTTATAGCTTTGTTAGATGTGGATGTCGGGACCTTTGATTGATTCTTGATTTGACAGTTTCCTGAGGGAGATTAAAGCCTCCGTGGATGCCGTATCCTTGTTGTGGTCCTTTGGATTGTGCCTTGTGAATTTGTGTCATCCTGATCGTATGATTGTAGGACTGATTCATCGTAGTTTCCTGGTGAAGGTTTGTTTGCTCTACCCTTTGAGTATGAGTGTTCGAGTTGTGTTCCATGAGATATTGGGTTTGTAGATTTGGAACGCATGTCCCTTTTTCTGACAGAAGAGTTAGTGTTGAGATGTAGAACCTATGTTTGCAAAGGTTAGTCGAAGGTTGTTTGACAGATATATTATGTATGTTCTGGGTTATCTAGGAATGTTGACATTCTTAGCTCCTGTTAGAGTGAGAACCTTGCTGAAATCTTGTGATCGGGTTGTTCACATGGTGAGTTTCTGATAGACCTTTTATGAGCCTAAAGGAATTTAAAGATGCTTAGGTTCTCGACTAATGAAAAGTTGAGAGAGGTTGTGATCCCGTTAGCTTTGGTGATGTTGCGTGGTGGTCGAGTGTTGGTGCGTTGAAGGAGTAAGTGTGTGAGTACGAACAGTGGAAAAGCAAGATTGTGGTATACGAGTCGAGTTGTGTGATTCTTTTGTGGTCAGCTATAGGTGGACAGAGTGCCTTGATGAGTTATGTATAAGATAGAGCTGTTAAGTGCAAAGGGTGGGTCTTCGTTGATTACTTGGTGGGAAAAATATGAAGACATTGAGTGGCATTGGTGAGGGATCAGAGGATCATATGCTATTACTACCTAATGGAGAATTATTATACGTGTGGTATGGATGTAAAGGAAGAATGCGAGTGCATATTTAAGTATTGACGAACGGCATGATTGATGATTGTCTGGAGTTCAATAACTGACTAAGTGTAATGTTGTGAATACGAGAGACAAACGTATGTGTTAAGTGTGGGTTAATTCCGAATGGAATTAGTTGCGATTGATTAGAGGTGGGATGATCGATTGAGGGTAAGAGGGTTGATCGTGAAAAGTGGGGCTACGTATGGGCATGATAACGTAGTGTGTGATGTGGTTGGATTTGTGTAAATAAGTATGTACCTGTGGAATGTTTTGCTGTATGACGTGTTGGCCTAAGTGACTCAGTGAGTTCATGTGACCGTATTGAAATTATTGGCTATGATGCTAAAAGGGTAACCTCGATTGTATAGAATTTTAGCCTTGACGATGATGTGACACCTAGTAGTCCCGCGAGATAAGAGTTGTGGTTTGTGAGTTGAGGAAGTGAAGGCGTAGGTGGGATGTTTGTAAATCATGAGAAGAAAATATGTTCTTTGGAGTTTTCGGTGAGCTGGGTGAGTTCCTTTCTCTGGAACCAAAAGTTTATTGCCTCGGCTTGAGAATGAGCATATCTCCAACTTTACTGATAGCGTTTCTGATGTACATAAAATCACAATGTAGTTTTGAGTTCCGTAGTCATCGGTTGATCGTGAAGGCTTGAACAAGATGTTGGGTATGATGCGTGTGAATCCTTGGGAGCAATGTTAGAGTTTGACAACATGTGTTTGGGCGTACGAAAGTAGTTTCGGTGTGCTTTTTGATATGAATATGTGCTAGGTTGCAGCAGTTCAAACAAGAATCATAGTGCTTACGAACAGAAGTAGAGAGTGTTTGAAACCAGTTCCGGTTGTGAATTAGTTTCGTGCTATGCGTTTAATCGATTAAGTTGGTCGTATCTGGTGTGAGTTGGATCTCGGTCCGACAACATTCTAATGACCTTAGTGTTAATGAGACCCTTTTTGCGAAGGCAATTAGTGTGGATGCTTATCCTTCGAAAACTTATTCTTGTTATGAGACGTCATTCTTGGTGAGACCATTGATAGTTGACGGCAAGTCAGTTGACTCGAGTTCTACTGTTGAATTTCGAAGACGAAATTTCTTAAAAAGGGAGGTTGTAGGGACCCGGTCCCTTTTTATTTTGAGGATTAATTAAAGTTTGTTTTGACACCTTTGGTAGTTTATGGAAAAGTGTTTAATGATGCGAAGGAATTGAGATTTAATCATGTTAATGATGGATGATGATGATCGTGTGCTTGGTAATGCATGAGGATTATTGTTATGGGTTGTTTGGGTGAGTTGTTAGGTGTTTGCCATATGATTTGATTCACTTATATAGTTTTGGTTCGGAGCTCCTCAAAGCGTTGACCGCTCGAGCAGCCTGAGGCCCGCTCGAGCGGACTAGTGGCAGAGAGTTCGAGTAAGTGGGGACCACTTGAGCGGACCTTTGTCAGCTCGAGCGGACTGTCGGCGAGCAAATTTTAAGTTGCGGGTTAAGAGATTTTATTTTCGTTCTTTTTATCCCTGTTTCTCTCTAGAACAAGAGCTGAGACCTAAGGATAGGTTTGGTGATTTCTTGGCGCCCTCCTTTCTCCCTTAGAGTGGATTCCTTTCCTCTTGATTTAGCACCCATTGGAGGCTTGAACTTGGCATTGGAAGCTTCGTCTTTGTCCACCGGTTGGAGATTTGGTCGATTGGAGCTTGCTTGGGTTGGTTTCTAGTTGGTTGAGTTTAAAAAAGATAGGATCTATGACTATCGTTGATCAATACATGTATATGAGTTATATTATTGTTGGATTTGCATAAAATCATGAAAATTTATATTTTTGGAACTCTAGTTAGGGTTTGATGTTAAAGCGTGCTAAATCTTGGATTTGTTGGTGATTTAAGATAAATCTATCATATTAACGTTGTTGGAAATGTTTTGATTTGAAAAAATGAGGAATTAGGGTTGTAGTGGGGCTAAACCTTGAACAAGTTTGGGAATTTAGGGTTAATGAATTCAAATAATAAAATTGAATTGAATTTTGGTAAATCGAAAATTGTGGTAACCTATTTATGTAAAGATTCTATGAACTTTGATGAAACGAGAAAACAATGAAATTATGGATTGGGGATTTTGAATGAATGTGATGATTTTCATGAAATGTAATTATCATGAAACGTTCGATTGGGGGTTTTGGATTATTTTCAACCCGAATATACTAAATGTGAGATTATTAGAATTTCGCAATGTCTTGAATCCTAATTGTATGGGTTTGGTGAGAGGAACCATATTTGGGTTGGACTCGCGTTTGGAATTTGAGGAATTGGTGATGATTGAAACTCTACTCTTCGGATGGTGATCCCGAAGTGGTTTACAATGAATGTCCTTCCTTTGGATGGTGATCTTCGAAGTGATTTATAATGAATGTTCTCACTTCGGATGGTGATCCTGGAGTAGTTTATAATGAATGTCCTCCTTTCGGATGGTGATCCCGGAGTGGTTTAAAATGTATTCTTCCCTTCGGATGGTGAGCCCGAAGTGCTTTACAATGTTTGCATACCCTTCGGATGGTGATCCCGAAGTGGTTTCTATTATATGTTCTCCCTTCGGATGGTGACCCCGAAGTGGTTTGTAATGAATGTCCTACCCTTCGGACAGTGATCCCGGAGAGATATACGATGGTTGTGATGATGGAGTTAACGGGAAATGAGAAATACCTCGGGTTGGGTGAACTTGGAAAGCATCGGAAGATATGTGCGTATGGACCATAGTTGCATAAAACATTTCAGGTAATCAAGAGGAATAAGTCGCCGAGTGCAGTGGACCATAGTTGGGGACCTAGTTGAGTCATTTTGATGAAATTACATGTCTATTAGAAGACCCCCTTTTTGGATTGTATTGTTGTAGTTCAATCTTATCATGCGTTGCAAGTGTAAGTTGAGGGCTGGTGGAACCCGTTTTATAAGGCACTAAAGCCATATACTCATGCATTGTATGCATGCGAGATCGTCAGGTTATTTCTTCGGTCTTATGCCTTGGTTTCTCTTATGAAATTCTATGGTTTAAAATATTAGTTTTCAAGTTTTTTAGATGTTGGATGTGATTCCAAAGTTAATTGTATGTTTTAACTTCAAGTTTTGGTTTACGACAACTGTGTTCAAATGATGGAAGATTTTAGTGTTTTTCCAACACTTAGAAAGAATTTTCAGGATTTTGGAGCAGTTTGCTCTCGGGTACCTCACCGCTCGAGCGAACTCCGCTGGGTGGCACACATTTGAAAATTTGTTTTTAAAAAAAAGTTTGATGGTTATTTATTGGGCATTTTTTAAAAGACTCTATTTTACTTCGACTTTGATGGAAAACGATATGTTTTGGTTGAGTTTTTCAATAAAGAATAGTTTCGGTTAATCTTTTAATTAGGCCTTGATGGTAAAATCTTGATCTCGGGTTCTTTACCCTTTATATATCACGGGGTTTTATTGTTACGAAATCAGGCCGTTACAGATTGGTATCAGAGCTATGGGTTCGAATACCTAGGGACTATGGGAATGGTTGATCCATTGAGAGTTTGTGTTAACGCATGACATTCCTATATTTGTGTGATTGTATGAAATATCTACGGATTGACTTGATGTTTGCATGCTATGTGGTGCTTGGGTATGGAGGTTGGATCTTTGGGATGGCGTGTCTTGCCCTTGGGCATCCGGTCAGCTGGTTCGGGGTTCGAGTTAAAAAGGTGTTTGGCCGACGTTCATTCTAACAAAAAATCCAAACGAGCTACCCGGATTGGTGTGTCATTTCTAAGAGTTCTTCTCAGTATGTGGATACATGTTGATGTGATATTTTGATTGACAATGATTAGTATGTTTATATGGCTTTGGGATTTTAAGTCGAATTTTACCTTGATGAGTTTTATAATGCCTTTCATATATAAATTTTGCCTATAGGACTAGGGCGAGTTGTGGTCGGGGTCGTGGTATAGGTTATGGAAGTGCGACCCAATTTTCAGTGATTGCAGTGGGGGTACGCTTGTGAGATGAGTGTTAATCGTTTGTGCATGGTGGAATTTACTTGTAAGTTGTGGTAACTACATGAGTTAGTGGTTACCTTAATTAGTTACTCATTGTGTTTTTGTGTTATTATGGTTTGTCACGATGCTGTTGAGGCATGGATAGTCGGTCGGTCATTATGGAAAACTCTTCTTGTGGAGTAATGCTACCTCTAAGTGAGTGGTGTTACTAGTGACCTTATGATTAGGTGTGGTAGGGTGTTTGAGACCCCTCGGAGATTAGTTGCATGATCAGGATTTGTGATGTAGTTTTTGGCGTGTTGAGGATTATATACGTCATGAACTATGCTATGTCTTGAGCAGTGTACTTGGGAATGGAGTATGGCGAGAACATAGTGAATGGAAGCGTAATAATCATTGGCCTAACAATTTTTTTTTTGAAATCGCTGGACATAGATGATTTTGGGGGTATCCTTTGCCCTTTGGGGTGTTGTTGGTGGTCGTAGTGACGCTTTGTGGCCTTGAAAGCCTATTTAATAACCCTCGTGCCCTTTTCCTAGCGTGACACTATGCCATGTCCCTTACCGAGGTTCGAGAGTTGAGTTACAGGTGCGTAAGCTCATAGATGTGCTCGGTGGGTTAATTATGAAGTGCAGATGTGTTGGACGATGTGCTAGTTCTAGTTACGATTTTAGGGTATGACGAGTATAGGTCCTATGGGGATTTCACGGGAGTAGAGATTTATGATTTTGGTTGTTGTCCTCATGGTTAGGAGATCGTGTTCGGGGACTGTGTTTGGTGTACAGGGATGTGTGCTTGGATAAAATTGAGGTGTGAGCAGTATTAGATCTTTTACGAGACGACGTGATCGCTTTTGTGCCCCCCTCGCAAGTGCTAAGTGCAAGGAATTTGAGAAACCCTTGATAGGTGTTTGTAATATGGTTGATCCAGTTGCTTAGATGGTATATCATGAGTGTGATGTCTCTTGAAGGAATAGAGGTTGTTTATGTTTGAATCTGTGGTGTAAGGGCGGTTATGTTGTTTGCCCTTGAGAGTGAAATGAATAGTGTTATGCTTTGTATATAACTGGTGATGGATTTGTAGACGTGCGAGACGTGTCGCTGGGGCTAAGTGCAAGGAATTTGAGAAACCCTTGATAGGTGTTTGTAATATGGTTGATCCAGTTGCTTAGATGGTATATCATGAGTGTGATGTCTCTTGAAGGAATAGAGGTTGTTTATGTTTGAATCTGTGGTGTAAGGGTGGTTATGTTGTTTGCCCTTGAGAGTGAAATGAATAGTGTTATGCGTTGTATATAACTGGTGATGGATTTGTAGACGTGCAAGACGTGTCGCTGGGGTATAAGAGGGTTAACGATATTCGAGGGTTAAAGATGCTTAGGTTCTCGACTAATGAAAAATTGAGAGAGGTTGTGATCCCGTCCGCTTCGGTGATGTCGCGTGGTGGCTGAGTGTTGGTGCGTTAAAGGAGTAAGTGTGTGTGAATACGAACGGTGGAAAAGCAAGATTGTGGTATACGAATCGAGTTGTGTGGTTCTTTTGTGGTCAGCTATGGGTGGATAGAGTGCCTTGATAAGTTGTGTATAAGATAGAGCTGTTAAGTGCAAAGAACGGGTCTTGGTTGATTACTTGGTGGGAAAAGTATGAAGACGTTGAGTGGCATTGGTGAGGGATTAGAGAATCATATGCTATTACTACGTAATAGAGAATTGTTATACTTGTAGTATAGATGTAAAGGAAGGATGCGAGTGTATATTCAAGTATTGACGAACAGCATGATTAATGATTGTTTGGAGTTCAATAACTAAGTGTGTAATGCTGTGAATACGAGAGACAAACGTATGTGTTAAATGTGGGTTAATTTCGGATGTGATTGGTTGTGATTGATTAGAGGTGGGATGATCGATTGAGGGTTAGAGGGTTGATAGTGAAACGTGGGGCTACGTATGGGCATGATAACGTACTGTGTGATGTGTTTGGATTTGTGTAGATAAGTACGTACCTGTGGAATATTTTGTCTGTATGACGTGTTGACCCAAGTGACTCAGTGAGTTCATGTGACCGTATTGAAATTAATGGCTATGATGTCAAGAAGGTAACCTCGATTGTATGAAATTTTAGCCTTGACGATGATGTGACACCTAGTAGTCCCACAAGATAAGTGTTATGGTTTGTGACTTGAGCAAGTGAAGGCGTAGGTGGGATGTTTGCAAATCATGAGAAGAAAATGTGTTCTTTGGAGTTTTCGGTGAGTTCGGTGAGTTGTTTTCTCTGGAACCAAAAGTTTGTTGCTTCGGCTCGAGAATGAGCATCTCTCCAGCTTTACTGATAGCGTTTCTGGCATGCATAGAATCACGATGTAGTTTCGAGTTCTGTAGTCATCGGTTGATCGTGAAGGCTTAAACAAGATGTTGGGTATGATGCGTGTGATTCCTTGCGAGCAATGTCAGAGTTTGACGTGTGTTTGGGCGTTCGAAAGTAGTCTTTAGTGTACGTTTTGATATGAAGAGCTAGTTTGCGGCATTTAAAACAAGAATCATAGTCCTTATGAACAGAAGTGGAGAGTGTTTGAAATCAGTTCCAGTTGTGAATTAGTTTCGTGCTATGCGTTTAATCGATTAAGTTGGCAGTATCCGGTGTGAGTTGGATCTCAGTCTGACAACATTCGAATGACCTTAGTGTTAATGAGACCCTTTTTGCAGAGGCAATCGGTGTGGATGTTTATCCTTCGAAAATTTTTTCTTGTTATGAGATGTCTTTCTTGGTAGGACCATTGATAGTTGATGGCAAGTCAGTTGACTCGAGTTCTAGTGTTGAATTTCGAGGGCAAAATTTCCTAAAAGGGGGAGGTTGTAGGGACCTAGTCCCTTTTTATTTTGAGGATTAATTAAAGTTTGTTTTGAGACCTTTGTTGGTACATGGAAAAGTGTCTAATGGTGCGAAGGGATTGTAATTTAATTATGTTAATGATGGATGACGATAACTGTATGCTTGGTAATGCATGAGGATTATTGTTGTGGGTTGTTTAGGTGAGTTATGAGGTGTTTGCCTTATGATTTGATTCACCTATACAGCTTTGGTTCAGAGCACCTCACAGCGTTGACCGCTCGAGCGGCTTGGGGCTTGCTCGAACGGACTAGTGGCAGAGAGTTCGAGTAAGTGGGGACCCCTGTCCGCTCAAGCGGACTGTCGGTGAACAAACTTTAAGTTGCAGGGTAAGACATTTCATTTTCATTCCTTTCATCTCTCTATCTCTCTAGAGCAAGAGTTGAGACCTAGGATTAGATTTGGTGATTTTTTGGAGCCCCCTTGCTCCCTCAGAGTGGATTCCTTGCTTTCCTCTCCCATTGAAGGCTTGAGCTTGGCTTTGGAAGCTTCATCTTCATCCACTGGTTGGAGATTTGATCGAGTGGAGCTTGCTCGGGTTGGTTTCTAGTTGCTTGAGCTTCAAAAAGGTAGGATCTATGACTATCGTTAATCAATACATGTATATGAGTTATATTGTTGTTGGATTTGCATAAAATCATGAAAATCTATATTTTTGGAACCCTAGTTAGGGTTTAATGGTAAAGCATGCTAAATCTTGTGTTTGTGGGTGATTTAAGATAAATTTATCTTGTTAACGT
>JAULJZ010094225.1:0-12152 GCA_032270985.1 Heliamphora pulchella
AAAACCTGACCCTAACCCGAACCCAAGACTGGTACCCCCGAATCCCCAACACCCTGAATCCCCTTACCCTAATCACTAATCCCATGAACACCCTTGACCCAAGACCACTGATAAAGGCGATGGTGAGGGTCATGGTGGTGGTGGAATGATGGTGGTGGGGGTGGCAGAATGGTGGCGTTAGTAATGGTGACAGTTGGTGGGATGGTAAGTGTAAGAAATATTTTTTGCCATAAAAGAATAGAAAACATTTTTCACCAAAATCAACTTATTCATCATTGACTTTTAGTTTCTGTTGTACTAAACATTAGATAATGCGAACAAAATTTTTCAAAAAATATTTTTTGTCAACAAACAGAGCCTTAACCTTTAATTTTTTTTCCTTTTAATGGCACTGCTGTTGGGTTTGCGGTTCAAATTTTTGAAGAAAACTAGCAGTCTAGAAGCTGGCTCTCACTGAGCGCTTGAGTGCTTGCCAGTTCAGAAGCTGGCACTCATTGGGCGCTCGCTATGCGTTTACAGAGCGCTTAAGCGCCTGAAGGACAGAATGGTGTTCTAGTGGAGTGCTAACTGGGCGCTTGAGCGCCGCTGCAACATCCTGAAGCGTTTTTAGGATTTTTTAGTTGTGGCTTATATATATGGATCCTATATGTTGTTTAGGGTTATGAGAGAAGGTGTGAAAAGTGGTGAGAGTGAGGTACAATGTGATGATACACCAGAGAGGCTCAAGTTGAGATTAGAGAGTGTAAAGAGAAACTCATATACACTAGAGTGAGGCTCAATTTAGAGATCAAAGAGTATAGAGCTAATTTTTGTAATCCTTATTGATAATAGTAGATTATTCCTTCTTATTTTTGTAGAGGTAGGCAGTCAACTGAACCACGTATATCTTTTGTGTTCTTAGTATTTTTTATTTGCTTTGTGTAGATTGAAGTCGTGATTTCTTTTTCTGCTGCGTTAGGAAATTTGTGCTTAAAATTCTAATAATTGGTATCAGAGCTTCAGGTTATTGGCAAAATCACTCGATCACAACAAAGATGAAGAACATCATGTTAGAGATCCTTATAAACTGGTAGGGGACATGGTGGAAGGTGGAGTTACCATTACCACACGGTAGTTTAGTAGGGATGGCACAAATTCCTAGTATATGCAGCTTGGTCAGATCAGTCAGATCGACAAGCATAGAATATCAAATCTTCAGAAGAAGACACTAAGAGTTGAGGTGGAGATTGACCAGATCCGTTCACCCAGAAAATCATGTGATTGGGGTTCAAATCAGTAGCAGTGGAGATCATTCGTCTTACCAGAAAGTTATAGGCAAATCCAATGGAGATTAGCGGCAAGTAGTAGTGTTAGAGAAAGTGGAATCACTACAGAAGGATGTTGATTATGAATAGAGAGGGTGGAGCATCTATACCCATGAAAAGGGGTGCAGGCTGAGGTAACACCGACAGTTCTTCAATATGGTTGAGAGATTCAAGCCAAAGTGGAGATTGTTAGGTTTGTGGCTCTAATTTTTCAAGAAAACCAGAAGTCTTGAAGCTAGCGCTCATTGAGAGCTTGAGCGCCTGCCAGTCCAGAAGCTGGCGCTTGTTAGGCATTCGCTATGCGCTCGCAGGGCGCTTGAGCGCTTGGAGGACAGAATGGTGCCCTAGTGGGGAGCTAGCTAGGCGTTTGAGCGCCGCCACGACGTCCTGAAGCACTTTTAGGATTTTTTGGTCATGGATTATATATATGGAACCAATATGTTGTTTAGAGTTATAAGAGAAGGTGTGAAAAGTGGTGAGAGTGAGTCACAATGTGAGGATATACCAAAGAGGCTCAGATTGAGGCTAGAAAGTGTAATGAGAGGCTCAGATACACTAGAGTGAGGCTCAGTTTAGAGATCAAAGAGTATTGAGCTAGTTCTTATAATCCTTATTGATAATAGTAGATTATTTCTTCTTCTTTTTCGTGGAGGTAGGTAGTCAGTCAAACCACATATATCTTTTGTGTTTTTGGTTGTTCTTGGTATTCTTTATTTGTTTTGTGTGGATTAAGAACCTATAGAACAGAATGGAGCGCTAGTTGGGCGCTTGAGCCCCGCCGCGACGTTCTGAAGTGCTTTTAGCATTTTTTTGGTCGTGGTTTATATATATGGATCTTATAGTTTTTCTAGGGTTAATGCAAAATGTGTATAAGTTGTTTAATACTCGAAGAAGACTCAGAGAGAGGCTAGATAGAGTATAGAGAGAAGTAGAGAGGCTCAGTTTGAGGCTATATACAGAGATTGTGAGGTTGAGAGTGAAACTTGTATTTCATATTTAAAAATAGTGGACTGCTTCTTCTCCTGTGTAGGTAGGCAGTCAGTCGAACCACGTAAATTCTCATGTTCTTGTGGGTGTTCTTGTTCTTTACTTGTTTTGTGTGGATTGAAGTCGTGGTTCATTTTTTTGCTGCGTTAGGGGATTTGTACCTAAAATTCTCACAACTGGTATAAGAGCATTTGGTTATTGGCCTGATCACTCGATCACAATAAAGATGGTGAACGTCATATATGAAATTGAGAAATTTACCGAAAAGAATAACTTCTCCCTGTGACAGAGACGAATGAAAGATTTGTTGACCCAGCAAGGGGTCTCCAAGGCATTATTCAACAAGGCAAGGAAGTAAGAGAAGATGACCGATGACGATTAGGAGGACATTGATTCCAGGGCCGAGAGTTCAATTCGGTTGAATTTAGGAGACGATGTTATTCACAACGTGTTGGATGTGAAAATAGCACACGAGATCTGGCAGAAGATGGAAGGTCTCTACATAAAGAAGAATCTGGCCATAAGTTGTACGTGAAAAAGCAACTATATGGACTACAGATGAAAGACTGTACAAATCTTTTAAAACTCCTAAATGTGTATAATATGCTCATCACACAGTTATTCAGGTTTATAGTAAAGGTTGATGATGAGGATAAGGCGATACTCTTGCTAGCATTGCTTTCGACATCTTATGATCATATGGTGACAACACTGATGTACGAAAAGGACACTCTAGAACTTAAAAGGTCACCGGTGCTCTTTTGTCACATGAAAACATGAAGATGGATGGTGAATCAGATGTAGAAAGACTGCTTGTGGCTAAGTTTGAGTCAAGTAGGGGAATGAGTAGATCCAATGAGGAGGGTTCCAACAAAGGTAGATCTCGGTTCAAGTCACGTGTAAGGAAGGATGTGGAATGCTTCTACTGTCACAAATGTGGTCATTTCAAGAGTCAGTGCCAAGAATTGAAGCAAAATCTAGAGGAAAAGAAGAAAGAAAAAGCATATACAAAATCTGTCAGTTTGGCCGAGAAGTCGTCAGACAGTGAGGTAGACAGAAATGTACTTTTAGTTTCTGCAGATCTTACTGTTCTGTCAAATTCATGGATATTGGATTCAGGATACTCATATAATATGTGTCCAACAAGAGAATTGTTTGACATGTATAAACCTTGCAATTGAGGTACAGTTCTAATAGGAGATGACATAGCGTGCCAGGCCATTGGAAAGGGTACAGTGAAGATTAGGATGTTTGATGATGTTATGTGGGTCTTAAGGAATGTTAGACATGTTCCATGATTAAAGAAGAATCTAATTTCTTTAGGCACATTGGATTCTTTGAGTTACGGGTACACAGGGAGAGGTGAAGCAATGAAGGTCAGCAATGGCTCTTCAGTTATCATAAGAGGGTAGAAAGTGGATGATTTCTACAGATTGATAGGGAACACGGTGATAAACGGAGTTACCACTATCACAAAGATTGATTCCAGCAGGGATGAGACACAGACATTTGGGGCTTGGTTAGGTTGACGAGCAGAGTATGTCAGAAAGTAAAAAGAAGAGTGCAGCAGTCGAGGTGAAGTTTAGTCAGAAAAGCTCACCCAGAAAATCGAGTGATGGTGGTTCAAGTTAACAGCAGATGGAACAGTCAAGTGGAAAACCTTCGTCTTACAAGAAATCTACAGGCAGCATAGGTACAGTTTAAGGGCGAGTAGCTGTGTCAGAGAAGGTGGAGTCTTCACAAAAGGCTGAAAAGTTAGAGTTTGTAAAACTGTCAAAGAATGAGAAGACTGTTGATTGCCAAAAGGGTCAAATTCAAGTGTGGCTTGAATTTGGTCTAAGTCTATTCAGGTTGAAGATTCAAAGAGGGTGGAGCACTCATACCCGAAAAAAGGAGTGCATGTTGAGGTAACTTCATGATGGTTGAGAAATTTAAGCCTAGGTGGAGATTATTAGATTTGTGGCTCGAATTTTCCAAGAAACTAGCAGTTCAGAAGTTGGCGCTCGCTGTGCACTTGAGCGCTTGCAATCTAGAAGTTGGCACTCGCTGAGTTCTTAAGCACTTGCCTAGCGCTCGTTGGGCGCTCGCTGGGTGCTTGAGCGCCTGTAGAACAGAATGGTGAACTAGTGGGGCGCTAGTTGGGTGCTTGAGCGCCGCCGCGACGTTCTGAAGCGTTTTTAAAATTTTTTTAGTCGTGACTTATATATATGGATCCTATAATTCATCTAGGGTTAATGCAAAACGTGTGTAAGTTATTTAATACTTGAGAGAAACTCGGAGAGATGATAGAGAGATACAGAGAGGCTCAGTTTGAGGCCATACACATAGATTGTGAAGTTAAAAGCGAAACTTGTATTCCATATTTGAGAATAGTGGATTGTTTCTTCTCCCATGGAAGTAGACAATCAGCCGAACTACGTAAATTCTCGTGTTCTTGTAGGTATTTTGTTCTTTACTTGCTTTGCGTGAATTGAAACCAACATATTTTTTTTGTTGCGTTAGGGGATTTGTATCTGAAGAATATGTTAGGGATCCCTACATACTGATAGAGAACACAGTGGTAGGTGGAGTTACCACTACCACATAGGTAGTCCAGCAAGAACAGCACAAATCCCTAGTATATGTAGCTTGGTTAGATCAATCAGATCGACAAGCGTAGTATATCAGATCTTTAAAAGAAGACACTAAGAGTCAAGGTGGAGATCGACTAGATCCGTTCACGTAGAAAATCAGGTGATTTGAGCTCAAATAGTAGCAGTGGTGATCCTTCGTCTTACTAGAAGGCTACAGAAAGATCAAAAGGGGAAGGAGTAGATCCAGTGACAAGGGTTCTAACAAAGGTAGATCTTAGTCTAAATCACGTGCAAGGAAGGATGTGGAATGCTTCTACTGCCACAAAATTGGTCATTTCAAGAGCCAATGCCAAGAATTAAAAAAGCATCTGGAGAAAAAGATGAAAGGAAAAGTGCCTACAGAATATGTCAGTTTAGCTAATGAGTTATTAGACAGTTTGGTAAACGGAGATGTACTTTTAGTTTTCACAGATTTTATTATTTGGTCAAAATCATGGATATTGGATTCAAGATGCTCATACAATATGTGTCTAACAAGAGAATGGTTTGACATGTATAAGCCTTGCAATTGAGGTATAGTTCTAATGGAGAATGACACAGCGTGCCAGGCCATTGAAAATGGTACAGTGAAGATCAGAATGTTTGACAGTGTTGTGATGGTCTTAAGAAATGTCAGACATGTTTCAGGATTAAAGAAAAAATTAATTTCTTTAGGGACATTGGATTCTTTGGGTTACGGGTACACAGGAAAAGGTGGAGCAATAAAGGTCAACAAATGATTTTCAGTTATCATGAGAGGGCAGAAAATAGATGGTCTCTACAGATTGGTAGGGGACACAATGATAGGTGAAGTTGCCACTATCACGCAGATTGATTCCAACAGGGACGGCACGAGACACAGACATTGGGGGCATGGTCAACTTGACGAGCAGAGTATGTCAAAAATTCAGAAGAAGAGTGCAGCAGTCGAGGTGGATTTCAATCAGAAAAGCTCACCTAAAAAAATGGGTGATGGTGGATCAAGTCAACAGTAGTGGAAACAGTCAAGTGGAGAATCTTCGTCTTACAAGAAAGCTATAGGCAACACAGGAACAGTTCAGGTGCGAGTAGCAGTGTCAGAGAAGGTGGAGTCTTCACAGAAGGCTGAAAAGTTGAAATTTGAAAAGCTCTCCAAGAATGAGACGACTGTTGATTGCAAGAGGGTCAAATTCAAGTGCGGCTTAAATTTGGTCCAAGTCTATTCAAGTTGATGATTCAGAAAGGGTGGAGCACTCACACCCGAAAAAAGGAGTGCAGGTTGAGGCAACACCGACAGTTCTTCAAGATGGTAAAAAAATTTAAACCAAGGTGGAGATTGTTGGTTTTGTAGCTCGAATTTCCCAAGAAAACTAGCAGTTCAGAAGCTGGCACTCGCTGAGCGCTTGAGCGCTTGCAAGTCAAGAAGCTGGCGCTCGTTGAGTGTTTAAGCGCCTGCCTATCGCTCGTTAGGTGCTTGAGCGCCAGGAGGACAGACTGGTATGCTAATGGAGCGCTAGCTAGGCACTTGAGCGCTGCTGCGACGCTCTGAAACATTTTTAGGGTTTTTTGGTCGTGGCTTATATATATAGATCCTATAGTTCATCTAGAGTTAATGAAAAACATGTGTAAGTTGTCTAATACTCAAAGAGAGGCTAGAGAGACACAGAGAGGCTCAGTTTGAAGCCATACATAGAGATTGTGAGGTTGAGAGTGAAACTTGTATTCCTTATTGTTTAATAGTGGATTGTTTTTTCTCCCGTGGAGGTAGGCAATCAGTCGAACCACGTAAATTCTCGTGTTCTTGTGGGTGCTCTTGTTCTTTACTTGCTTTGTGTGGATTGAAGCCGTTGTTCATTTTTCGCTGCGTTAGGAAATTTGTGCCTAAAATTCCAATAACTGGTATCAAAGCGTTTGATTGTTGGCTTGATCACTCGATCGCAGTAAAGATGGTGAACATCAGATATGAAGTCGAGAAGTTTACCGAAAAAAAATAACTTCTCCCTGTGACAGAGACGAATAAAGGATTTGTTGATCCAACAAAGGATCTCTAAGGCGTTACTCAGCAAGGCAAGGAAGCCAAAGAAGATAACCGATGAAGATTGAGAGAATATTGACTCTACGGCCGCGAGTTCGATTCAGTTAAATCTGGGAGACGATGTTATTCACAACGTGCTGGATGTGGAGACAGTACACGAGATCTTGAAGAAGCCGAAAGGTCTCTACATGAAGAAGAATCTGGCTAACAAGTTGTACGTGAAGAAGCAACTGTATAAACTGCATAGGAAAGACAGTACAAATCTTTTAGAACCTATAAATGTGTATAATATGCTTATCACACAGTTATCCGGGTTATGAGTAAAAGTTGATGAGGAGGATAAGGCGATACTCTTGTTGGCATCACTTTTGACATCCTATGATCATCTGGTGACAACACTGATGTATGGGAAGGATACTCTAGAACTTAGAGAGGTCGCTGGTGCTCTTTTGTTACATGAGAAGATGAAAAGGGATGGTGAATCAGATGCAAAAAGGTTGCTTATAGATAAGTCTGAGTCAAGTAGGGAAAAGAGTAGATCTAGTGAGAGAAGGTGTGAAAAGTGGTAAGAGTGAGGCACAATGTGAGGATACACTAGAGAGACTCAAGTTGAAGCCAGATAGTGTAAATAGAGGCTCAAATACACTAGAGTGAGATTCAGTTTAGAGATCAAAGAGTATAGAGTTAATTCTTGTAATTCTTATTGATAATAGTGAATAATTCTTCTTCTCTTCCGTAGAGATAGGCAGTCAGTCGAACTGCGTATATCTTTTGTATTCTTAGTTGTTCTTGGTATTCTTTATTTGTTTTGTGTGGATTAAAACTGTAGTTTCTTTTTCCACTGCGTTAAAAGATTTGAAACTAAAATTTCAACAACTGGTATCAAAGCAGTTGACAAACCACCGTTCCCTTGTATAATTCTAATAACAATTGACAAACCCTCCACACCAAGCCACTTGCAGAACATAATCACCATCAACAAAACTCATTGAAATTCTTCTATATTCTTTAAAATCCAAGTAAAATTCTTAAAACACCTTTCCACTTTCCTTCTTTTTCGAGAACGTTATTCTTACAAGCTCAACAATAACAAAAATAAAAAATAAAAAATAAAAAAACAAAAGAAAAGAAAACATCCCCGAGCTTGACAACGAAAAATATAGATTATCACACGCTCACAAGTGCATTGGCTCTTATACCAAGTACTAATATGAGATTCACCGCACTTGTAAGCATGCGGTAATTCAAGTGACGTAAAATATATTGTTTGTAAGTGGATTGCTCACAAGTGCGGTGGCTCTCATACCAAGTATCGATGTGAAATTCACGTTCGTAACTGGATTGCTCACAAGTGCGGTGGCTCTCATGCCAAATACTGATGTGAGATTCAGTGCACTTTTGAACACGCGGTGGTTCATCTAATGTAAAATATACTGTTCGTAACGGAATTGCTCAACAATGAGAGAGAGAGAGAGAGAGAGATCAGCGAGGCCCAGAGAGCTCCATGGCCTGGACAAGCAACGAGGAGTCATCTGTAAGATCAGAGTATCGGTCCGAAGAAGAGAAGTGATTAGCTGTATTGCACCTATTTGCGTCGTCTCTGTGGGAAGCTTCCCATTTCTCAGCAAGCCCATCTCCTTCCAGCATTCGAACCACTTCGCACATCTTGGGCCTATGGCTCGGCAGAAACTGGGTACACAAGAACGCCACTTGTACCATTTCCTCCAGTTCCATTCTATCGAAGTTGTTTTCCAGACCCTTGTCAACCAACGTTTCAAGTTTCTTTTCCTCGTGAATTTTCTTAACCTGCAGCCCGCAGTAAAACGAAGAGGTCGAATTTATTAGAGTACCAAAAAGAAAACAATAAGTACATATACACAGCCCTAGTTTGGCAAATCGGCTTAAAATCGGGTTTTTTGGGCTTTTTGATTTTTTGGCTTAAAATATCAGAAAATTAAAAAATCAAAAAAATTTATTTTTCAACTCCCAGCTTTCTACCCTACGGACTTTTTGCCTCTCTGATAATAATTTTTAATTCTACGATTTGGCTTTTTAACTTTTCTATTTAGTAAAACCTCATTTAAACTAAAAGACAATCTTAAAATTTTATATTCAATTTATTTGACTTTTTTAATGGCATAAAAGTTAATAATTTCCCAACCAAACAAATTTTTGACTTTTTTACTTAAAGTGGTTTAAAGCAAAAAAGTCGACTTAAAATCAAATTACTAAGCAAACGCAATGCATATAACAATGTACGAGTAAGTGACGGCATTATACCGATAAATAAACAATATAGTAATTTTTATGGTAACAAATATGTTACATGCAGTGTTTTATATACGGTACGAAATATTTTTGAAAAAAAATAGATAAAATGCGTTAACCTCCCTTAAAGTTTTAATTGGAGATATTAATATTCTTGACCTTTTAAAAAAATATTATCGTCCTACTCTTAAGATTTAAATTTAGATTACAATTACCTTAATTTTGTTAGTAACAAAAAGTTAACAAAATCAATAAAATCTTGTTTACATTAATTAAAAATATCTCAAATGTCAATATTGCTCATTGTGTGGTTATAGACTTTAAGTAACTGGAATCAAGTGGCATTTTTCATTCAATAAAATGCATTCTCTAATTGCATTATGTATAATTATCTTTACCTTAACATTACAGTTTATGGAAAGAAAATTGAAATTATATAACTACAAAATCAACAATAATGGCATTATAAGATATGTTTAGTTAATGTAAACAAGATTTTATTAACAAAGTTAGCTTTTAAGTGAAACACTTAAATAGTAATTATAATTTAATTTTAAACTTTAAAAGTAGATCGGTAAGATTTAAAAAAGTCAAAAATTTACCCAAAAGAAAATGTTGTAACATGTCCCAAGTAAAACATTTCAAGAGTGTTCCTCACCCAATCAAGCATAGCTCCTTTCTGGTTAGCCGCTTTCCCAAACTCAAGAGCTCTTTGGCCGGTGATCAATTCCAGCAGAAGAATTCCGAACCCGAAAACGTCGGTCTTCTCCGACGACTGGCCGGTGGAGAGATACTCCGGGGCTATGTGGCCGACCGTTCCTCGGACGGCTGTCGTAACGTGGGAGTCCCGGTGATCCAAAAGCTTAGCCAAGCCGAAATCTCCGACCACCGGCTCGCAGTAATCGTCGAGCAATATGTTTGCTGCCTTGACGTCCCTGTGAATGATCTTGGGGTCACACTGCTCGTGGAGGTATAGTAAGCCCCTTGCAGCCCCCAAGCCAATTCTTTTCCTGGTGCCCCAATCCAAGGCCGGTTTCGCTTCAAATAGAAAGGAGAATTATAATTCTTTTTCCCTTATTCTTCAGTAGTCGTAATAACGAACTATTCTTCTTCTTTCTTGTTCCAGGGTGGTCCTTCTCAGGAGCGTTTTTACAATTTTTGGACCCATTGAATTGGAAAGAATGAAAGCGAATAATTGCTTATATGTTTATTTAATTTATTTTTTTTTATTTTTAGTAATTTTTTATTGTTTAGTTAAATAATTATACTTTTTGACTTCTCTCATCGAAACGAGTTAGAAAAGTAAATTTTTTTAATTAAAATATAAAAAAACAATTCAGAAAAGACAAAAAAAAAAAAGAAGCTAAATAGCCAAATTTTATATTGTTTATTTTATCTTTAGGGGGTTTTTTTTTTTTGATTAAAATTTTTTATTTTTTAGATTTATCTCATCAAGACGATTTAAAAAAATAAAAAAATAAAAAAATTCAAAAAAATAAATAAAATAAAATTCTCTACGTTTAGCGAAAGAGGACCATAGTAGGAATAAAAAGTGACGAGCTTGAAATTACTTGCAAAATGGCAGGTTGATTGAAATTGATGTTCGGGTCAGGATCCATCGCTTTGCTATGGACCCCAGCGATTTTGACACGTCACAAGGGTAATTTTGTCTTTTTCCCATTTTTGAAAAATTTTATTTCAAAATTATCGCCATCAAACTAGTTATTTTCTATTTTTCAACTAAAATGGGGAGTCAAATAAAATGCATTATATCGAACTAGCTAGCTATTTTAGTTAGTCTTTTTGGCTCACAAATATAGCTAATTATTTTGGTTAGATAAATATTAAAAATACTATAGTAATAATTGAGTGTTGTGGTGTGAGGTTATAAGAAGTAATTTAAATTAAAAATAATATAATAGGAGTTTTTAAAAAAGAATAAAGAAGGATTAAAGAGTTTGTTGGAGAGTGTATTGAAAAAAGGTAACTAACTATAAAATTTAACTAAAAATATAGAGAGTTTGATATGGATGCTATCCTGGGCGTGCAATTCTAAATTACCTCTTCCTATTTTCCAAACAAATTTTTCCATTTTTAACAATTCTCATATTTTTTTACGTTTTTTTTTTGGCATGATTTTACGGAAACTGTCATGTTTTACTAATTTTGATTTGGGTTAGAATTGTCTTCTATTATAATATAATATTGTAATCCTTAAGAATAATTAGCTTTTGGTGATTAATCCAATTTTAAGATTTCTCTCTTTATTTCATTCCTTTGGGTATATTCTTTCTAATCAAGGTGTAAAACGCCCGACTCGGCCCAGTCATGAATTAATCACCAAAAGTTCGGACTGGGCCAGGCCGAGCTTTTTTCAAGAGATAAGCTCAGACTCCAATGGTATAGAGTTCGGACTTAGGATTCAGTCTCGGGCCTCGATCTGGGTTTTTGGGCGGGTACTTAGGTTTTTTTTCAGGTTTTTTTTAAAATTATTGTTGTAACTTGTATAATATAAATTTAAATTTTTTTAGTTATTAGTTGTTATTATATTAGTTTATTATTAATTTATTAGTTAAAGTTCATAATAAATTAATAAGTTAATTTATTATTTATAACAATATAAGTATATTAGTTTTATATTTTCATATTTTTATAAGTTTATAAGTTATAACCTATTAATATTATTATTTAGTTTATAAGTTATTAGTTTATTATTTTATTAAAAGTTTATAAGTTAATTTATTATTATTATTATAAGTTTATTGATTTATTAGTTTTTATAGTTTATACTTTATACTTTATAATTTATAGTTTATTATTATTTTTATTAGTTATTTACCTATTAATTATATTTATAAGTTTAAACTTTATTTGTTTTTTAGTTTTTAAATTATTGTTCATACTTTATAAATTTATTATTATTACTTTATAAGTTTATACTTTATAGTTTATATTATTAATTATTAT
>JAULJZ010094236.1:0-12151 GCA_032270985.1 Heliamphora pulchella
AAAATTAATATTTTATATATTTTTTTGCACAAAATGGTACCAAAATACAATTTAAACCCAACATTGATGGAAAATCATCTTTTGGTCTTCCCAAACAGACCCCAGCCAACTTCCCACCTGCAAGAAATCTGATATGCATTTCTCAAATAGAGCAAGCCACCCTATGCAACCAATGAGAAAATTTAAAAATCCAAAAATTGCATAAAATGTCTTAATTGTTTTTATTATTCTTTTCCTTTTAAAACAAGACTTAATCCCTCCCCATTTCTCCTTCAAGTTTTGGCTGAGAGAGGGTGAGAGAGAGACCACAAAAATTTTCAAAGTGTTTTCAAAGAAGAAGGAGAGAAGAAGAAAGAAGGAAGGAAGAAGAAGAAAAGAAGGCTTAAGGTGTGAGCATTGAAGCTAAGTCCATACTTCCTATAACATTTTGAGCATCAAATAAGGTAAGTAAATTTTCTAAAATCTGCTGATATTATCTCATAAAATATCCCTCAATCCATCTCTATAATCAACTCTAAGAAAAAGAAACAAAGTATAACTCAAAAAGGCGTCGTAGGTGTGAATAATTGACTGTTTAGGTATGATCAAGCTTTGCATGTGCTTGCATGTGTATATTTTTGAATTTTATGGCTCAAATACATTTTGAATTTTCGGTTTATATGAGTACATGACATGCATACAAAGAAATTACATAAAAAATGAACACCACATGAGCTAAGTTATCAAAACCCTAAACAACATGATTTTCTGGGCTTATCAATATTCTGCCACGAACTTTAAAACATCATAACTAATTGTAGAAAAATGATCTAAACATGATTTTTATGTCTAGATCTAAATGTTCAAGTTCTTTTTCATACAAAATTGGTTTGAAGTGATTTCGTTGGATAGAACTCTAGATATACCATTTTTCCAAAGAGTGTTAGATTTTGACCACTCAGAGTTACAGACCTAAAAATCATAATTTAGAGTGAGAACCGAACTTAGGTCAAAACATACAATTTTTATAGGACATCGTTATCTTACTGTCCATAAAAAATGAGCCAACACCATTAAGTCTTGATAGGTCAAAATCTTTCCCAAGTTCACTATTGAGACTGAGTGACTGATAGAGCTCTTTATCACACATTTTTATGAGACCAAAAACCTAAGTTTGTAGAAGCCAAATCTAAAAGTAGTAAACATAAAAAATGTAGCTAACATATTAAACTCAATACTAATAAAATATTAGCCCAAAATACCCTCGAATGATACCCCAAATGTTTTGAGTATTCTCTATTAAAAACCTACTCTGCAGACCCTTTTTAGGCTGACTGATCCCTTTTTATAAATTGACCAAAATCACTGACTTTTTGTAAATAACTTACCTTAGTAGAAAACATAAAAATTGTAGGGAACACCTTAAACTAAAACCTCACCTAATATAAGACCCATAACCCTTGAATTGTTGCCCCAAAACCATGGCCAATAGAGACCTAATTTTTGTTTTATTCTCGGTAAAATGCTGAACGATTTTTACTTAAATAAAATAAATGACCCTTTTACCCTAGGATTTGACCTTAGTGTTAAACATGAAAGTTGTAGAAAATATTTTTATCTAGTTAGTGTTCAAAAATAAGAAATTAAATTTATATCTAGGTACTTCAAAATACTATTATAATTTTACAATTGGCAGTTGAACAATTAGAAAAATTTGGCTAAGTGTTTGAGTAGTGTGCCACCTTATGGAACTTGAATATATGGACTTTAAAAGATTTATATGAATGATTGGTGTATGAAATAAACAATTTGATGATTAGAAATCATGTAGATAGGTTGGATCCATGTCATATAAATTATAACTTATACCACGTATACTTGTACTCTATGC
Organism: Heliamphora pulchella; assembly: GCA_032270985.1. Taxonomy (NCBI): domain Eukaryota; kingdom Viridiplantae; phylum Streptophyta; class Magnoliopsida; order Ericales; family Sarraceniaceae; genus Heliamphora; species Heliamphora pulchella. The sequence goes on from JAULJZ010094236.1 coordinate 1,871, forward strand.
TTTAATAAGTTGTACCTTATACTTTAAAGACTTGTATTTTACGCTATATTGGTTTGCGTGTTATGCCATGTTTAGTTCATACCATGCTATTGTTAAGTTTTACTTCAAGATACAGGTTGTTGTACATTAAACATCATTGCATTGCACTTGGGACATCTTGTGGGTTGCATCCTGTATATTGGCCTTTGGTTATTTTGTACCTTGGTCTTATTTATGGGAATTTGGTTTCTGTTGCTCCTTGAGTTATGGTTATATCATAGAAGTGGTGTTGACAATGGGCCATGTATATCCTGAGCCGTGTTACATCCTGAGCCGTATCACGTCCTGAGCCGAACAGTCGCTATACGCCGCTGTGATCAGAAACACTGATGAATGGGAACCTAACGTACGGGAACGTAGTGATACCATTCGGGTTATTGTATTGGATATGTTAACTTTAGGCCATGTACGTCCTGAACCGTGTTACGTCTTGAACCGTATCACATCTTGAGCTGAACAGCCGCTATACGCCGTTGTGATTGGGAACGCTGACGTACGAGAACCTAACGTACGGGAACGTAATGGTGCCATTCTGATTATCGTGTTTGATGTCATCGACTTTGGGTTATTTACGTTCTAAGCCGTGTTATGTCATGAGCCGTGCCACGTCTTGAGCTGAACGTCCGCTTTACGCCGTCGCGATCGGGAACATTGGTGTACAGGAGCCTAATGTACGAGAACGTAATGGTGTTACTCAAAATTCGATTGGTTGATTTATAATCGGGTTAGGCATCTACATTGCATCCATTTGCATCACGCACTAGCACATTTATTTATGAGCATGCTTACCCTGCCGTAATTGTTAAATTTGTTTGTCTCCATGACCTTAAATTGTATTAGGTGTTGTACGATATGTATTGTAAGATATTTTGTAGTGAGTTTGTTAGAAGGTTTAGAAAATTTTCTTCTGGACATTAGCTCATGACATTCGTGCCACAAGTGAGTGTGATGAGTTCCTTGAGAAAGTCGCCCTCGAAAAAGAAGACGGAATTAAAGAACAAAGTGAGTGGCAAGAGCCACCGGACCCTGAGAATGCTAGTTGAATAATTGAGTTTTCACCTTTTGTTCTTTTTGTTCAAGTTTCCACGGGCGTATTATAATTTTTGTTAAATTTTTTGGTGAAATTGTAATCATCATGTGCTTATGAACAGTTCAGAACTCTTAATAATATAATATTTATGCTATCTAAATATGAATGAATTGTTAAAATATTTCCCTTATCTATACTTATGTATGTCCCGACGTGTCCAAAGAACGAGGCGTCACATGGATGTCAAAAGTGCCTTTCTAAATGGTTTTATTTTTAAAAAAAATTTTGTGAAAAAACCTTTTGGATTTGAAAATCTTAATTTTTCAAACTACGTTTACAAACTCACCAAGTCTCTTTATGGTTCGAAACAAGCACTAAGAGTTTGGTATGAAAGACTGAGCGAATTCTTTATTGACAATGAGTTTTCAAGATAAAAAATTAATACGCCTTTTTTTTATCAAGTCTCAAGAAAAAAACACGTTTGTTATCCAAATATATGTAGATGATATTATCTTTCACTCAACTAATGAAACTCTTTGTAAGAACTTTGCTAAGTGCATGCAGTGAGAGCTTGAAATGAGCATAATGGGTGAACTAAACTTCTTCCTTAGACTTCAAATCAAACAATCACAAGAAAAAAATCTTCATTAACCAATCTAAGTATACAAGAGATTTATTGAAGAGGTTTGATATGCAAAGTGCAAAACCAATGAGAACTCCAATATACCCTTTAATAAAGCTTGATAAGGATGAAAATGGTAAAGTAGTAGAAGAAAAGAGATATAGATGTATGATTGAATCTCTACTTTATTTTACTATAAGTAAATATGACATCATGTTTAGTGTATGCATGTGTCCTAGATATCAAGCTAATCCTAAAAAATCATATGTGACTGCTATTAAGTATAACTTTAGATACCTCTTAGGTTCACAAAACCTATGATTATTCTATCCTAGAAGAATAATAGCCTTTAAGTTATTTTGATTTTGATGCAGACTTTGTCGGTTGTAAAATTGATAGGAAGAGTACAAGTGGAACATGTAAATTCCTAGGAAACCCTTTAATATCATGGTTTAGGAAGAAATAGAACTCATTAACCTTATCTACAGCGGAGCCTGAATACATTGCAGCTGGTAACTGTTGTGCACAGGTTCTTTGAATAAAACAACAACTAGAAGACTATGGTGTAAATTTAGATCATATTCTCATTAAATGTGATAACACTAGTGCCATCAACGTATCCAAAAATTCTATACAACACTCTAAAACAAAGTATATTAAGATAAGACATCATTTCATTATAGATCAAATTCAAAAAGGTATCATAGAACTTGAATTTCTAGGCACAAATCACTAACTTGCTGATATTTTCACCAAACCTTTAAATGAAGAAAGACTGTGTTATATCAGAAGAGAATTTGGTATGCTATGTGCTCCAAATTGATACTTAAATGCCATACTAAAAATGCTTGTTCATTGCTTGCTCAATACTTTTCATGCTTTATTTTGTTGTGAGAAAGGTGTCGACACAATGCTAAAAACTTTCGATCCATGTGTGAAAGTATTGACTCAATGCAATATATAGTGTTGACACATTTTGATAAAAGTGTTGACCCCAGCTATATAGTGTTGACACGATTCGAATCCTTACTTTTGGTAAAATTTGTGTCAACTCACCTTAAGGAGTGTTAACTCAATGAATCGAAAGTGTCGATACCATGTTAAAACGTATTGACACAATTTCTATTTTTGAACACCTCCTGTGTCCCATGAAAAGTGTTGACTCAAATAAGATCAGTGTCGACACAATTCATAGAGTTTATATATATATATATATATATATATACGATTTTTCCCCTTTTTCATTCGCACTCGAAAAAATCGTTCAGTTTTCATACGACTCTTCATCTCCTCCTTCCTCTATCCCTCTGCAAATGTCACGCCCGAAACTTCGGATCACGTGAAATACCTATAAACAACCATACATACACCCAACCTGAGAATACACTCTCAACGTAAAATATACATGCATTTAATATCAACGCCAACTGGCTTATATTATACGGTTTCAACACTGAAAAATGTGTAAACATACATGAAATAGAAAGAACAAAAAGAAAGACTACAGATCTTCCTCCTCTCTAGTAACCCTGAATCAACCTGCGTGACCGGTACCTGAAAAATATTTCAAATCCCACACCGTGAAGCAAAACTCAGCAAAAACTAGACAACACATGAAGTATAATCTAAACATGTTAGGAAAACAAGGTGCAGTTTTTGACTCTTTTTCAAGCCTTTAAAACAATTTTCACATGCAAGCGGGAAAGTGAGGATAAGAACCATTTTTTGACTCACAAGAGCCCCAAAAATGATTTAAAACAATTTTTTTTCTCTTCTCGCGATTCACACGAGTCTTAAAAACAGTTGGAAATTGATTTTATCCGTCCTATAATGCATTACATACAATCCGTGAATCTTCTCAGATTTCCACCGAAGGACCACAGCCCCAACGAATGCAACACAGATACATATAATCGGCCCTCATAAGCCACAATAATAGCCCTAACACTGAGATAAAGATTCGAACTCAAACATACATTCCCAGGATAAAACCGTATACTACGGGGTAAAACCATAAAACACAGGTTAAAACCGCAATCCACGGGATAAAATGACAAATCACGAGGTAAAATCGCATCCTACGGGATAACACCGAACACACATATGCATAAATAAACCAGAGTTTAATACATAAGACCATACCACATGCACCACATGCATGCGCTCCACAGATCTAACAAATACATGCCTAATAAAACTCTGGATTTTAAAGTATGAAACCACGTTATACATAACGACATCAAAGCCGTGTAATTCATCTACATAATTCATACATCAATAAACTAGAGTTATAAATGCACATAGCAATGTATAATTTCACATCATGGCGACACTCATCATGTAACCCGACATCCACTCACATGGACAACAAACAACTCAAAAAACCAAGCCTAACCTGAAGGCTAACATCGCTCAAGCACTCGAGCGCTCAACCACCGCTCGAGCGGTCCCCTACCAATATACATCTCTACCACACCACCGCTCGAGCGCGCAACCACCACTTGAGCTGTCATCGCTGGCTAAAAAACCAAACAAAAAAATAAAACCAAACCCCCGCACGTAACGATGCACTAACCACCACAAACACAATCGTGCACTAAAGACCTGCATCTAACCATGCACCACACGCGCCCAACACAAACCCCATAAGCCGCACACCCGACACAAACAACAAACCTACAGAATATGACCTAACCAAAGGCCAACAAAAACCTCCCACAAAACAATTCTCACCAAAACCCCATCTTTAAAACGAACAACGGACTCGCACGCCCTACTCCCAATGATGCACCAGCTAACACCACACAATCGTGCACCAACACCACGCATGACATGGCCAACACCCTCTCTGTGGCTTTAATTGATAGGACCCCATAATCTAATCAACTGAAAAACCACTAGAGGAGAGCAGTCAATCGAGCCCCATAACCCAATCAACTAAAAGGCCACCACACAACCAAAAGAAACCCCCAGGGCCCTGACACGACCAACACAGACTCACAAACACCCAACACGACAAACACGAACCCACACATACCCAACACAGCCAACACAGACCCCCACACACCTAACACGGCCAACAAGGATGAAAAATAGATAAGAAAATTTGACATACCCTCCCTATTTTGATCATAACTTTTTTCATAAAAAGAAGTTTATTGTGAGAGTGGTGTCATTAAAAAGAAGACTTTTGGAGTTTCAATTTGAGTACTAAAATAACCCCATTCTGAAACCGAATGAGGGAGATATGATCGAAAGAAAATGGTCCTGCGCAGGCAGTTCACTCGACCGGACATCGGGCGCTCGAGCGAGCAGGCACCCAAAAAAAACCCAGAATTTCCCTGTTTTGAGTTCCAAGCCCCCGAAACTCTTAAACACTCACTATGATGCTTCAAAACACACATAAACCTACCAATTTGTATATTTTTAACACCCACGAACATACACGAGCCCACAACATCAGGAACCACCGAACGAAAAGCCTCAAAACCCGGTTCACCCAACCGAAACAATACAAAACCCCTTTTTAAACCAAAACCCAATTTTTTTGAAACATAAATCGACTTTTCATGCAATTTTAACCGGTAAAAACACACACGATTACACGTAGCACCTTTATAAGACATGAGAGTCTAGGATCCTACCTCGTTGAGTCAAAAACTTGATGTCTCGATCCACGTGCAAAATTAAACTTTGTCGAAATGAAATTCTGTCCAGATGAACGCGTAGCCCACCGTGCCAATAGTAGGAATCTGCTGTTAGATCGTCGAAAATCGAGCCCCGAACCCCCGAGAAATTAGAGAGAAGGCAGAGCATTTGGATAGGTTCAAAAGCTAGAGAGAGGAAGGAAAAGATATTTTGAAAAAAAATATCTAACGGAAGATATTTATAAGCTCGCTAGAAGATATCTTCTTTTTTTTTTGAAATCCGCATCACAGCGCCCAACGGCCCCGGGAACCAACTCCACATACATCTCTAAACCCGAACATGCATAAAAATACATATGAACATAAAGAAACAAAAACGGTAAACGCGCGTCAAACAATGCTGAAAAAAAATGGGTCAGGGTCTCATAGCAAAACCTAGAGTCAACTCTTCTTTCTCTCTCTCTCTCTCTCTCATTTCTCGCCGACGATGCCTCCAAAGACGATGAGCTAGGGCAGCAAACGCCCCGCCGATGAAGAGCCGTCAAACCCTAGGGTAGCGAAGAAGCAAAAATCAAAGAAGACGATGGCGGCGAATATGCCTTCTATGGACATGGGGATGGCCTCCACCCTCAAGTTTCAATTTTTGAAATACAAGTATCTGTATTTTGCATCCTTCGCCACTCATAAGGTAATTCCTGGATGCTTTATCGATTTCACTTTCTTTGATTCCATTGAAATGAACTTCTCCGAGTAATTCACCAACCTTGGTTGGATGGATCTACTCCAAATCTGTGACCATACTATCCTACTCTTGTTAAATTTTTTTTATGCCCACATTAAAATCTATGATACTCTTGACAACACAATCACCACGTGCGTGAATGGTGTGGACATCAAGTTGACCTCTAAAATTCTGAATGAAACTCTCGGTCTTCTTGAGGATAGGCTTATTATTCCCTGTAAACCCAAGAGGAAAACCATTAAAGGTTTCTCCTTTCACGACATAGTAAAACAAGTTTTCGTTGTTGATGAGGTTGATGCTTCCAAGCCTCTTGAGGCTAACTCTCTCAAATCTAATACACGTATTTTGCATCATTTTATGAATCACATCTTTTTACCTCAATCTAAAAAAGTTCAGCGATGTTTCTTTCATGCACATTTTTATCATATGGTGCATTCTTGAGAAAACAAAACTTGATCTTAGCTTTATGTTTATTTCATATCTGCTTCAATCGCATTCTAAGTCCAATTTCTCCCTTCCCCATGCCATGTTTTTTACGGAAGTCTTTCGACACTTCAGTATTGATTTGATCACTGAAAGGGGTATTTTCTTTTCAAAACATAACCTGTATGGAAAGTTAACCTTGAAACACATGAAAATTTCTAAGGTTGATGATATTTAGACTACTCGTCGTGATACTCCCTCTGTTAGAAAGATTCCTCTTTCCCACTCCTTTAGTCGTGCCCTTTCCCTTATCGCTTTTGATGCATCTTCTCCTATTCCACCCCACACTAGAACTGATGTTATTGGCCCCTCCTCATCTTATGTTCCCCTTATTCCTCCCCCTTCTGTTGCTTCTGCCTCTACTCCACCTATTAGTCCCTCCTTCTAGGAGGTTGCTGAGTTAATCACCCTTGTTCAGGGTTTGACCTCCTCTCTAGCATCCTTTCGTTAGCAGGTTGATGTGAGCCTTTAAAACATTGGTTGTAAAGTGTCCTCCATTTCTAAGAGTGTGACCAATCTTGAGAAAACCAACTGAATTCTCCATATGGAAGTAGAGAGTACTTGTAATGCTGGAAAATCACTTAGCAAGAAGATGAAGCATAGCGTTAAGTCCATTGTCAAGGCCAATCTCGCCATTATTGAGTAAGTCAGAAAAGAATATGATGAAGGTGTGGTTCTAGCTGTTTAGTAGAACTCGGGAAAAGTTAAAAAACACCTCACCTAGATCAAAGATGCTTTGAGAAAATAATTTAAGCCTAAGGAAACAAAGAAAGAAAAATCTGTTCGTTTGAGACGAGAGGCTCACTTCGCTTTGGTAGCCCCCTTTGCAGCCATGGCAAAATATGAGACAAAAGCTAAAAAGATAGCCTCCTTAAAGGAAAAGGCTTATGAAAGAAAGAAAAAGCAAGAAGAGTAGAAAGCGTTCAAGAAGTTTATGGACGAACCATGATGAAGGGTTCTTTTGATGATTCCAAAAGGGGAGAAGGAAAAGAAGAAGAGAAAAGAAGAGGAGAAAACATGGAAGAAGGAAGAAGAAGAGAAGAAAAAGACTTTTTCTTGCGTGTTTTGATGTGAAGAAGAAGATGTAATATTCTTTTTTTTGTAGATGTGCATGGTTGCGGATGAAACACTTGATGGTTTAAGTTGTTTTGTGAATGGGAACAACTGTTGTTTGTATAAAATTTTAACTTTTGTGAAATGACATTTCTCAATTTCATATTAACTATTGTATCATTGTTCTGCAATTCTTTTCGAATGTCAAGTGTTGGATGTCATACTGAGATTGGGATTGAATGATGCTTGGGATATGTGCATATATATTGTTCAAATTGCTATATTAAAACTGTTAGATGCATGAGCTTGTTTGCACTGAATGCCCATTTTTTTAATGAATTTAGAATGCTTCTTTTGAAGATTAGATATTACATTGTTGTAAAATGTTATATTGCTATAATTGCTTACTTTGATTAAGGCATAGAAATAAGAAGAGAACTCTTGATGAGATTTTTTTTAAATATTTTTAAAAAAATATTGTAATTATCAAAAAGTGGAGATTGTTAGCCCAATGATTTTTTAATTACATTTTGATGATTTTTAATAATTTATTTTTTAATTAAATTGATTTAAAAAGATTATATTAAATTATTTCTGAAAAGATAAGTGTTGACACTTCATGACAAATGAGTCGACACCTTATGCCATTTGTGCTGACACTTTGTATCAAATGGGTTTACACTTAGTGTTCTTGTGAAGAATATTTTGTGTCGACACCAATTAATAATTGAGTCGACACTTTAAGGTAAAGCACGCTTGAATGTCTCAAGTGTGTAGACATAAATGAAATTTAGCGTCGACACCTTAAGTACTTTACTTAAGATGTTTTAGGAACTCAGATGGGTTGACACCAAATGATTTTGGGCCGACATCTTTAGTATTAGACCAGGATTCATTTTGAGTCGACACCAAATGATCCTTCAGATTCCAGATTTCGGATTTTATGGGTCAAAACCAAATTCGTTTTGAGCCGACACCAAAGTATTTTGACACCAAAGCTACAAGCCATTTCTTGATTCCAAGTTAAAAAGGGTCAACACCAAAACTTTTTGAGTTGACACAAATGTTCATTTCGGAAACAAGAGTTTTGGGTTGACAACAAACGAAGATGAGTCAACACCAAAACAACAGAGACTATCTGAGATTTTCTAAGTCGACACCAAATGAAGACAAGTTAACTCTAAAAGTCCCGAGGCTGACTATAACCTAATGAGCCGACACCAAAGCATTTTTTAGTCGACACAGAAGTTTCAATAGTTGTTCTGACAAATTGGGTCGACACTAAAGAGATATGAGTCGACACCAGAGTTTCACCTAGAAATCTGAAGAAGTGCATGAGGTCGACACCAAATGATTTATGAGTCGATACCACTGTGTGGGTAAGGTAAATGCAGAAATTGGGTCGACAACAACGAAGAATTGAGTCGACACAACCACTTAAAGAACTAAGCCCTAGATTTTTTGTGTCGACACAAAATGGCTTTGAGTCGACACCTGCGATTAATTTCAAATCTCACGCTGGTTCCAACGGTTGGATTTCAGAAGTATTAATTGTCTCCACTAACCCACCAATGGTCATTTACTTCAGATGACTATATAAGGAGTAATTTTTCAGAATTTCAAATCTCTGAACAGTATTCTATTGCTTGAATCAAAAGCTAAAAATCTTTAAAAAAATATTTATTGATCATTTACTCCTCTAGCTGATTCTCACTTTTTCTTATTCATTTATTTCTAATAATTTATAAAGAAAGTAAGTAATCATTTTTAAAGAAGAACTCAAGAGATATTAGAAAAAAATAGAGAATTATTTTGTAGAATCTTTTTGAGGTTGTAAAAGGTTTTTGAATGTGCCTGTGAAGCATTCGATCCTAGTAGATATTCTCAATGTGAGTCTTGAGGAGTGGGCATAAGTTTGGAAGAAGCAAATCACTATAAATCTTGGTGTCAGGTTTATTTCCTCTCTCCCTAACCTCTTTAATTTTCTTATTGCTTTATTGCTTGCCATATTACTTGTGAAACTAAAGGGTTTTATAAAAAAAAATTTTTAATTGTTATTATTATTTTAAAACCCAATGCATTCTCTCTTGGGTTGTCTAAACTAACAGAATCTTCTCGTATTATATATATTGAAGAAATTATGATGCTATTGTGTTTAGAAATATAAATGTGAAAAAATGAGATTTTGTTTTTAGACATGACTATATTGAAAAAAATTTATTTTGAGAAATTTGTCATTCATAAGTATTTATTTACTCAAAATTTATAACAAAAAAACTGGAAAAAAAAATCTATATGAGAAGTTTTTCATACTAAATTTTAAAGTAGTGCTCATTTTTTCATTAAAAAATAACAGAAATGTGGTTGGATAAGAAATTTCTCATATATCACTATATATCTAAAAATATTCGCATATACATATTGTTGGAGGCAAAACTATCAAGATCATTATTTTTGTAAACGATTTTGGGTAAAAAAATAAACTGAACGGGCAGACGCCAAAACGAGCTCCAGATAAAATTTTTGACGAAAAACAATCAAAATAAAACCCAGGCAACCAAAGTTAATTCAGAACAATACCTTTTGTCGATCAATTCTTCAACTACGATTTGATTCCGAGTTGAAGCTCCTGTCAGATCTTCTACCGTATTCCCTTATGCGATAC